>JAVJIF010005874.1:0-175545 GCA_038442645.1 Agave tequilana | reverse complement strand
CTGGTGTCCTGTGATACATGTTCCGCCACAATGATCTTTTCTCAAGTTTTCTTATGAACTATATGAGAAAAAACCTCAACGTGTTTGATTCCCATCACGGAACCGACATTTTCAGTAATATGTATTGTTGCCTTGTTGTCGCCATATAGTCTTATGACATCTGGGGGAAAACTAATCGCTGTCAATAAATCTCTGATTCAGATCAGCTCTAATGTCACATTTGCCATTACTCTTCATTTCGACTCTGCACTGGATCGAGAGACCATACTTTATTTCTTACTTTTTCATGACACAAGATTTCCTCCAAAAAATAGACAATATCCTGTAGTAAACCTCCTATCAAAAGGATACCCTGCCCAATCTATATCGGAGAAGCCTGCTACTCGAATGTGTCTATGATCTGAATAGAGAAGTCCTCTCCTTGGAGCTTTCTTCAGATACCTCAAAATTCTCATTACAGCCTTCAAGTCTTCGGTGCTGACAAAAACTGACTTACTATGCTGACTACAAATGTGATGTCAGGTTTGGTCACTGTCTTGTAGTTCAGTTTCCCTACCAATCTCCTATACCTCCCAATATCATCGAGAAGCTTCCCCTGATCTGATAGCAGCTTCGTGTTCACATCCATTGAAGAATCAATACTCTTGCATCCTAGCATCGCAGCCTATGAAAGCAAGTCATATACATATTTCCTCTGTGACCTGACCGCCTCAATGTCTCAAAAATACTTTAGGATCCAAGATTCTTGGTCTGAAAATGCTTCTACAAATACTTCTTCAGGCTATCAATTCCTTCGTGTCATCTCTCGTGATCACAATATCATCCACCTACATAACTAGTAGGATCCTCTTTTCATGCTATATCCGTCAAAATAAAAAATGATATTTCTCTGCTTGACAGAGACCAAACTCTTGAATCACTGCTGCAAAATGTCCAAATCAGGCTCTCGAAGACTATTTCAGACCGTAGAGCGACTTCTTTAATTTGCAAACCTTCTTCCCATACTCCCTCTGAGCAACAAAGCGGGTAGCTGTTTCATGTAAACCTTCTCATCGAGAATACCATTGAGAAAGACATTCTTAATGTCTAATTGATGAAGTGGTTGTGGTACATCACTGCCAATGACACAAATATCTGTACATATGTCATTTTCACGAGCGAGGAGAAGGTATCCACATAATCAAGTCCATACACCTGTGAGTAACCTTTGACTACTAATATTGTCTTTAATCGAGCCAGAGATCTATTTGGATTTAACTTGACAGTGTAAATCCATTTGCACACAACGATTTTCTTTCCTGGTGGAAGTGTGACCAATTCTCAAGTCACATTCTGTTCTAAGGCCGTCATCTCCTGCATCATCTAGTCCAATCTGGAATAAATAATGCTTCTGATGCATTCTTTGAAACTAGGTGTGAGTTTAAAGAAGAAATGAATGAACGAAAAGAAGATGATGAATGAGAATAAGAAAAAAATTTGGATAGTGGATGCTGAGTACAAGTACATTATCCTTTTGAAGTGCAATGTGAAGATCATCAGAAGTAGAAGTACCAGATAATTGAGCAATGACATTCTCACTTGATTCTTTAGCAGTATTTGGTACTGAGGCTGTCGAAAGCACAAGAGTTCGTCGTGTGTAGGTCTGACGTATTCTGAAATTGAAGTGAATTTTACCATTTACATTTTCAGATGTTGACTCACAATTATTGATTAATGTCTCTGATAGAACAGATACTCATAGTCATCTTCTGATGCAAAAGGAGATGTGAAAATGTCCTGTTTAGACTCGAAGAAGGTTGCATCGGCCGATAAGATTAATCTGCCTATAGTAGGACAAAAACATTTATAACCTTTCTGAGTTTTAGAATAACTAAGAAAATCCTTTTAAGGGATTTAGAATCAAGTTTTATTTTATGAGGGCTATGATTATGGACAAAATAGGGAGACTCAAAATTTTTTGGAGGCAGAGGGAACAAATCCATGTCTGGGTACAAGGTGGAATATGAGATTTTATTTTGCAATACAGTTTATTAAGTAACAAGCAGTCAAAATGACCTCACCCTAAAATTCTTTTGGGACCTATTTATAAAATAGAAAAGTCTTAGCAATGTCAAGAAGGTGCGTATTCTTACGTTCAACTACCCCATTTTGCTGAGTGTAAACACATGAGGATCGATGCAAGATTTCATTTTGTTCTAAAAATTTATTGAAGTAGTTATCCAGATATTTAAGTCTCAAAATTTTAATATTAGACAACTGATTCTTTATTTTTGAATAAAAAAATTTTGAACATGGAAAACACTTCAGAACGAAAGTTTATCAAATATATCCATGTAACTCGAGAACAATCATCCACAAAACTGACAAAATACTTAAAACTTAGTTTTGAGGATACTGTAAATGGACCCTACACATAGGAATGAACTAAATCAAATGGCTTATCAACTCTCTTATTGCCCTGACTATTGTAAGACACATGGTGGTGCTTCCTTAACTGACACGATTCACACTTTCAAGATGAAATCTGAGCTAAAGAGGGAACAATAATTTTGAGTACAGGTAGAGAATGGTGACTTAACCGATAATGATATTCAATCATTGAAGAAGTGTTGATGTACGCTACCTGATCGGATGCCAACTGTAGCTCATACAGTCTGTTTTACTCACGTCGTGTGCCAATCGTATTCCTCGTCCCAAGCTCCTGAAATGCAAAATATGTCGAAAAAATATCACTATATATTTAAAACTTTGGTACTTACTGATAATAAGTTAAAAAAATTGAGGTAAATAAAAAACAAATGAAAGAAGAGTAAGAGTGGTAGCGACAATGCCAATACCTTGAATAGGTGTGCGGGAGCCATTTGCTAAAACTACAGAGTTAGAGTATGAAGCAAGAGTTAGAGTATGAAGTAACTGTTAAAAGAGGACATAATACTCGGTTCTCAGTCATGTGATCAGTCGCTCCTGAATCAATAATTCAAGTATGAGACATAGACAAAGTAAGACAAGAGATTTGAGTACTTGTTTGAGCAATAGTGGCAGAGAAAGAGGAAGACTGAGCTTGTGTGTTCTGCTGTTACTGGAACAACTGGAATTGCTCAAACTGATGTTGCAACTGCTCAAGAGTGGTAGAGATATGTGCACCTCTCGCTGGCTTCCTTTCAGAAGGGGCACTGATGCTTTGTACGGTCTGGCTCTTTACAGTAATAACAATACACCATATAGCCATCTTCTCTAGGACCTCGCCCGCCGCTGGTACCACCACGGCCACCAAAGCGTCCACCAGTTAGCCCCCATCGTTCCTCCATGTCAACACGGCCTCCTCCTCGGCCACCAGCGGTTGCCTTCCCTGAGCTGCTAAGACAGATCAATCTGACACTGCTATCAGATGTCACATTAGGAATACCAGTCTTCAAAAAGTAATATTTCTCTGGTAGAGAGCTCACAACGGAGCTCCCATAATATTGTGCCTAGTTGAAAAATAAACTAGGTCAAGGGTACCAAGTAGGTCAGTATCTTCAACCGATTCCATTGGTTTTACAAGTGCTTCATGAAAGTACACCTAGAGGGGGGTTGAATAGGTGTAGTGCTAATTTAATGACAAATGATGCGGAATTTATAACTTGATTGCAAACACACTAAATGTAACCAAGAGTGAGTCTGAATTCTCCGTGAAGGGCTCTGGAACAACTCGAGATTCCTCTAAATTAAGAGTTGAGGTGCTTTAAAAGCTCTCTTGACTCAACACAAGTGTGAGCACACAAACTATACCAAGCATGTATATGATTTGAGCAATAATAACAACAATGCAAGATATAGAGAGAGATGAGAGTTAAGAGAAAGATCCAAACGCAAACACGAGAATATGTTTAGAGGTTCAAGCCATTGCTCTACGTCCCTGCCTTCACACAGAAGAATTTTCACTATGTCCACACATGACCTTTCACAAAGGGACCTCCACCGAGGAATTACAACAATACAAACTGGAGTACACAACTCCTCTCAAACACAAACCTCTACACAAGATGTAGGCATTAAGCCAAGCACAAAGCAAAAGAAAGAAATACAACTTAGTGATCCGATGATCACAAACACTCTTGGTGATCTCAAAGGATTACAAACAATTTTTCTCACAAAACAAGATCCTAAGGATAGATTTGATATGATAGCTCAAGTATGTGTGAAAACAAAGTGTTTTGGAAAAGAAATACAGAGAGAAAACACTTGGGAAAACTCTATAAAAGATATAGAAATTTAGAGCATGAAGCTAGAATCCCAAAACTTGTTTTCTTTCAATTTTCCAAAACTTTGAATCAAAAATAAAGATATGAATTGAAGCTCAAAAACTTGTTTTAAAACACTTTAGAAAATGGGCAAGAGAGCACTAGAAAATTGGTTAAAATTCTCTTGAAAAATCTTAATGAAAACAGCCCGCATAACTATATAAATAGGGGTTTGCAAAAAACTAGCCGTTGGGGTCAAAATTTGCCCAGAATGGGCTGTCGGTCGACCGCCCGGTCGACCAACCCCAAGGCAAAACTGCCTGTCGGTCGACCAGGCCTACCCGAGAGTTGGGTAGTGCCGTACGGTCGACCGTTCCATAGGCATGGGCCATGTGTACGTCCTTGTGCGTGTCGGCCGGTCGACCGCCAGTTGCCCAGAACAAGAATTTTAGGGTAAAAAATCTAACTTGTTAAATACCTAAAAATTTCAATAAATCTTCATAAATTTCATAAAAATAAGTTCATGTGTATATTTGAAGTACAAACACGTGTGATCAAAATTCAACACATATTATAAACTATTTGAACTATTTTTGAGGCTTAGAAATTTATCTTTAAACTGAAAACCGTTTTTTTTTCAAAAACCAAACTTCTAAATGGAAAATCAATTTTTTCAAACTTGTATAAATACAAAAACATGATATACATATGAAGCATAATGTGTATGGATATAATCCAATACACATATAAATGATATATCTATGATTTTGACATTAAATCCAAAATAAGTTTTGTTAAAAACAAAACTTTAAACCATGAGTTAGATAAATCAAATATGTTTTTCTATACAATATGAATCATTAATGTATATGGATGAAATCCAATATATATTAAACCATGTAAACTTCTTTTGATTCTATCTATTCATGAAAACGATATATGTATATATGAAAATCCAAAACGGTTAACCGAAATGAAATCTTTTGAACTTGTGTGTGTATATAATTGAGCATATCAAGACTAATCAATCCTTACACAAGATCTAAATAAAACTAAACAAAGCTAGCTTCTCTAAGTCGACTTGATCCAAACACGATCCAAGTGAGCTTGACTCTTTCCGAGTATTAGATGCGACTTTGAAACACGAGCTCTTGAATCAACACATGTTAGCTTCCAAACTCGACTTTGAATCTTTTGTTGAAGCTAAACACCTACTAAGTTCTTGATCAATAATTGAAACTATATAAACACAAGATCATTAATAACTTAACTTCATAAGTTAGCCATCATCAAAACTAAGGTGAAGGGCTTTTGATGGTGACAAAACTTATGAGGTTATATATGCATGACAAAACTTATGAGGTTAACACAAGATTTTGTGTTTCCTTTCAATTGGTTTATTTCATTTGATAGTTTTTATTGGTATAAAAAAATGTTTTTATTGATATTGTTTGTTTTTCCTCACCCTTTATTGATGAGTGACAAAAAAGAGAGATGTAGTGTTTATATATGCATGTTTATTTGTATTTATGCATATATATGTTTTATGCATATTCATGTGCATATGTTTATTGTTTTATGTTTTTATTGCATATTTTTTTTACTGTTTATTGGTAGTATGAGCTTACATTGAATATCTATTTGTTTATTGGCATGCATGAGTTAAGAGAGAGCTTTTATCTATTTGTTTATTAATATGCATGGATTAAAGTTAAGCTTCATACAAGCTCCCTCTTCATGCATACTAATAAACAAATAGATATTCAATGTAAGTTCATACTACCAATAAACAATAATAAAAAATATGCAATAAAAATCATAAAACAAGAAACATATGCATATGAATATGCATAAAACATATATATTCATAAATACAAATAAACATGCATATATAAACACTACATTTCTCTCCCCCTTTTGTCACTCATTAACAAAGGTTGAAGAAAAACAAACAATACCAATAAAAACATATTTTTTATACCAATAAAAACTATCAATTGAAATAAACCAATTGAAAGGAAACACAAAATCTTTTTACTAATTGATCTCAATAGAAAGACATGATATCAATTAAAAGTAAATTTTAAACCAATTTATTTATTTATTTTTTAAAGTAAATACTAAAATTATTTTGCGATATAGATACCAATTTGAAAAATAATACCAATTGAAGGTTATTGATGCTAATATTGAAAATGTTAGCATTTTTCAAAAAAATATTTTTCTTCATAAAGAGTGAGAGTAGATACTAATTGAAAATAAAACCAATTGAGAGATAAATCAAGAATTTTTCTCCCTCTTTATGAAATACCAATAAAAACGATGCACAAGCTTGTATAGGATATCATTTTAACATTTTAGTACTAAATCAAGCTTAGCATAAATAGTTTGTGCTAAAAATGTAAATGTATGTATGATCAGAACAATATAATATCGATTGAAATATGATGCACATATATATAGAAAATAAGTATGAGTATACTAACATTAATTTTCATGATAAGCAAGTGTATAACTCATAACTACCACCCTATCATGCACATGTTTAAAAAGATAATCATTAAAGAGCATACAAGGTATGGTCGCCCACACAACTACTCTTTTAGGGTAGAAGTTTTCAAAAATAAGATTTGAAAATGTTAGCATAGTTGAAAACACTACCAAGTGAAGAATAAATGACTAGTTTAAAGTAATTTTTGAAAAATAGTTAAAAATCCTTCAAAACATAAAACAAATCATATATCCCATGAAACATGTATATTACACAAGAGTTGACACTCAAAATTCATAAAACTCATAAATGCTTATGAAAACAAATACATGAGTAAACATAAAGGTGAATGTATAAGAATCATGTAATAAGCATAATCATGGAGATAAGGCAATGAGCTCAATCAAAACAAATAAATTCCTTTTGCATAGACATAAAATCATCAAAACTAAACTTCAAGGTATATGTATGTTTTATCAAAACTAAAAGTATACATACATATTCAAAACATGAAATGAGTTCTCAATATAATACATGACATGTAAAGCAAGTGACTCTAGGATAGACATGTATATCTAATGGTTTTTGGCAAAATTAACATATACATGAAGCTAAACATAAAAACATGTATAAAAATAGGGAATACAAGTGAAAATGTAAGAATCATTAAAATTAGGTTATACAAATACATATAATGATTGCACAAGAGCAATGAAGCACTCAAGAATCATCAAAACTAGGTTATACAAATACATGTAATGATTGCACAAGAGCAATGAAGCACTCAAACACAATAATCAAGTCTAGCTCACTACTTGTACAAGTATAAACACAAGTTTTAATGGAAGTTACATTTAAACATGTAATCAAAGCACAAAAACATAAACAAATATGATCATTAGTGTTAATGTAAATATTATTAACACCAGGATATACACAATAGTTAAACAATAAGTGAGAACACAAAGATATGATCCATATGAACATGAGTGTATCTCAAATATTATACATGTATATCACATGTCTAATAAACATTACATTTAACCATAATGAGTATTAAACCATGACAAGCTAAAATCATCAATAAGAATTAAGAAAACATGTAAACAAAAACAAGGAGTTAGAGATAGTTCCAAACCATATGAACTATTCTCTATTTCTTCAAAGCATGGTGGTCCTTGAAAGTGTTAGCTCGAAACGCATCCACCATCAAGGCACCAATACTCTCACGTCTTGTGAGAGTCCACACCTACATAAATACAATAGGAGTGAATTTTGTACCTACACTTCCTTGGGTCCATGAGGGTTAGCACCTTTCCTAACCCAAACATACTTGCAAAATTAAAAACATTTAATCTATCAAAACAAAATTTTGCAAGGTGGCCCTTGCGACCACAATGTGTACAAGTGTACACACTAGCATACAAAGAATCATGGGTGTGAGCATGATGAGCATGTGTATGCCGTGGAGGGTGTGCATGCATATGTGGAGTATGTTTTTTTTTTCGAAACATAGATTCCAACGTCGTGTAGTTTATGGTACATTGGCTCAAAGTTGAACCCAAATAATCTACACTCTTGTTCAAAGCACAAATATTATTTTCAATAATTGAAGATGTTGAGCAAGCAACATGTTTATCATAAGAAGATGAAGCAATGGAAGCATGACAGACATGAGAATCAAAAGCACTTTTCAAAGAAACTTTTTCTAAAGAAATACATTCTAATTCTTTAGAGATTAAAACAATTTTGTTTTTCAAAGAATCATTTTCTTTTAAAACAAAATCAAGTTTGAAAGACAAAACATCATTATTCTTCAAAGCATGACCAAAATCATTTTTATTTTTCAAAATTTTATTTTCTTTTAAAGCAAGATCGAGTTGGGTTTTCAATGAGTCCCTTTTATTGAAAACCTCAATCTTTTCTTGCAAAACCATATCAAGTTTAGAAAACAATTTTTTTTCTTCTTTTAGTTCAAAATTCTTTTTTCAAAAGTGTATTTTTCTAATAAGTTTTTACAAAAAATAGAGAGCTCTTCATTTAAAGCATGTGCATCCATAGCATTATCATCATATGAAGAACTAGCACAATCATCAAGATGAATGTCTGATTTTACTTCAAGGGAGTCATTCCCTTGGATCATGAAACAAGTTTGGTTGGACTCATCTCCAATGTATTCCTTCTCCAAAACGTTTGTCGTTTTTCTTGGGAGAAGTCAATGTGTTCTACACTGTAAAAAACAGAATCACAATGAGAAATCAAAGATAAATATTCTTTGCTAATTGTGTGCTTAAGTGCCTCCATAGCTTGTGCATTAGCTTCAATGTACTTGTCATTACCAAGATAAGATTTTTTTTTTTGTAGTGACAAGATAGACATGCAATCCTAGGGTTTTGAGGTATGCACTCATCTTAAATTTTCACATGTCAATGTTGGAAATATCATACATGAGAGGGGCAAGAAAATTCATGAGTGTAAACTATGTGTGCAAAGAAAATATAGATTAGCAAATGAGGATCTCACTCCTAGGTGGTTAAACCGAATATCAGGAGCGCTAGCTCTGATACTAATTGAAAGTACACCTAGAGGGGGGTGAATAGGTGTAGTGCTAATCTAATGACAAATGATGTGAAATTTAAAACTTGATTGACAACACACTATGTGTAACTAAGAGCGAGTCCAAATTTTCTGTTAAAGGCTCTGGAACAACTCCTCGAGATTCCTCTAAATTAAGAGTTAAGGTGCTTTAAAAGCTTTCTTGACTCAACACAAGTGTGAGCACACAAACTATATCAACCATGTATATGATATAAGCAATAATAACAACAATGCACGATATATATAGAGATGCGAGTTGAGGAAAATATTCAAACGCAAACACGAGGATATGTTTCGAGGTTCGAGCCACTGCTCTATATCCCCGCCTTCGCACAGAAGGATTTCCACTATGTCTACATAGGACCTTCCACAAAGGGACCTCCACCGAGGAATTACAACAATACAAACGAGAGTACACAACTCCTCTCAAACACAAACCTCTGCACAAGAGGTAGACTCTAAGCCAAGCACAAAGCAAAAGAAAGAAATATAACTTAGTGATCCTGGTGATCTCAAAGGATCACAAACAATTTTTTTACAAAACAAGATCCTAAAGATAGATTTGAGATGATAGCTAAGTATGTGAGAAAACAAAGTGTTTTGAAAAAGAAATACAAAGAGAAAACACTTGGGAAAACTTTAGAAAAGATATAGAAATTTAGAGCATGAAACTAGAATCCCAAAACTTTTCTTTTGATTTTCCAAAACTTTGAATAAAAAATAAAGATATAGAATTGAAACTCAAAAACTTGTTTTAAAATATTTTAGAAAATGGGCAAGAGAGCACTAGAAAATTGGTTAAAATTCTCTTGAAAAATCTTCATGAAAACAGCCCCCAAAACTCATATAAATAGGGGCTTAGAAAAAATAGCCGTTGGGGTCAAAATCTGCCCAGAATAAGCTGTCGTTTGATCGCTCGGTCGACCGGCTAACGATAAAAATATTGACCGTTTGAGCCTGTCGGTCGACCGACCCCAAGGCAAAACTGCCTGTCGGTCGACCGGGCTTACCCGAGAGTTGGGTAGTGCCAGTCGGTGGACCGTACGGTCGACCGACCCATAGACATAGGCCATGTGCACATCCTTGTGCATGTTAGTCGACCGACCGGTCAACCGAGCCGGGGCTCGGTCGACCGCCAGTTGCCCAGAACAAGAATTTTAGGGTGAAAAATCTAACTTCTTAAATACCTAAAAATTCCAATAAATCTTCATAAATTTCACAAAAATAAGTTCATGTATATATTTAAAGTACAAATATGTGTGATCAAAATTCAACACATATTACAAACTATTTGAATTATTTTTGAGGCTTAGAAATTTATCTTTAAACCGAAAACTTTTTTTTTTCAAAAACCAAACTTTAAATGGAAAATTGATTTTTCCAAACTTGTATAAATACAAAAACTTGATATATGAAACACATGTGAAGTATAGTGTATATGGATAGAATCCAATATACATATAAATGATATATCTATGATTTTGACATTAAATCCAAAATAAGTTGGTAAAAATAAAACTTTAAACCATGAGCTAGATAAATCAAAATAGGTTTTTCTAAATAATATGAATCATCAATGTATGTGGATGAAATTTAATATACATTAAATCATGTAAACTTCTTTTGATTCCATCCATTCATGAAAACGATATATGCATACATGAAAATCCAAAACAGTTAAACCGAAACGAAATCTTTTGAACTTATGTGTGTATATACTTGAGCATATCAAGACTAATCAATCCTTACACAAGATCTAAACAAAACTAAACAAACTTAGATACAAGTCTTCTTCTCCAAGTCGACTTGATCCAAACACGATCCATGTGAGCTTGATTCCTTCCGAGTACTAGATGCGATCTTGCCGCGCGAGCTCTTGAATCAATACGTGTTAGCTTCCAAACTCGACTTTGAATCCTTTGTTGAAGCTAAACACCTACTAAGATCTTGAATAACTGAAATTATATAAACACAAGATCATTAGTAACTTAACTTCATAAGTTAGTCATCATCAAAACTAAGGTGAAGGGCCTTTGGGCTAACACTTCACATCACACGTGATCGAAAATACATGTAGAAGCTTCCCTTCTAGGCGATTGAACTTGCCATAATGATCATCCTGGACCGACCATTCTGCTTCTGAAATAGCTGTTGGATAACATCATAAGCCATATTAGTATTGCTGCTTTCTCCATAGAGGTCTCGCAAAAAATACTATAACTCTTTCACCGTCATGTAATGAAAAATCAAGTCCTGAATCTTGGGCCCCATCGTGGTTAGTATTTGATGTAGCAGGACATTGTGATCCAGTGTCTAAGCATTTGTCACTGGAGTAGGAGGGTCCGCCAACAAATGACTGATCTTCTCCTAACCAACCACAAATCTCAATTGCTCGCTTCCACTGCAAATAATTATCCCATCTAGATTTCGGTATGTAATCCTGCCGGAAACTATCTCAAAAATTCTCGTCTAAGTCGTCGTCCCACTAGACTCACCTATCATTGTCTCAGCAAAGTCGGTCATCACAAAGCAGATGAATTTGTAAAGAAACCCTCCTAAAAAAATACACAATTCCTACGACATTTCAAAGAAAATGCCAATATTGACCTTATTTCATCTGCAACTCGATATTGTAGTTCTGTAGCTCCTAATTCTGCAACACTGCAGTGCAGTTCCCAATTTTGCAATACTGCAGTGTAGTGCTGCAACTCAGTTCTACAGCTGCATCTCAGTCTACAACATAGTGTCGGCTTGGGTCGGGTCGGCATCGTCAGCTCGGTCGGCTCCGCAGTTCGGGTCAGCTTGACCTGACGACTTCAGCAGAAGACGAAGACGAAGACGATAATTGACAGTTGACGACGATGACGAAAACTGTAGAAGACGAAGATGACGGCGATGACGAGGCAACGACGGTGACCCAAGCGACGATGAAGATGATGACGATTACAAGCGAAGATGGCGACACGATGACAGAACAAAGACGACGGCGGCATGGGACATCTGACGGGACTAAGATGATGATGGTGAAGAAGACGACGACAGGCGACGCGATGATGACGGGCGACAGCTAGGATGAAGACGATGCGACGAAGACGAAGTTGACGACGATCGGACGGCGACACTATGATGGCGAAGAGTGCGGCGATCAGATGTCGACGACATGAGGGTGGCTGGAGACAATGGCTGAGAGGAGGCGATGGCAGCGGCGTGGGGAAGCTAGGGTTAGGGCTTTGGGGTTCGGTGGGGTGACGATGAACAATTTTAGAAAGAAAAAGTAGGATTTTGAGAGAGAAAACTAGGCTTTCGGATTTAGGATTAGTTGAATGGCCCTGATACCATGTTAATTTAGCAACAGAGATTGAGAGAGAGTTGAGTGCTAGGACTCATGTTATGTGGGACTAACCTAATACACAACCAATACACAATCTCTGAACAAGATGGAATAAGAATAAAGTATGAGTTATGCCCTAGCTATTTTATATTTTTGTAAAAATATAAAAAATAGAGAGCGAGGGGGCGGCAACATCAGATCTGCCAGCGTCTCTTCATAAGGGAAGAAGAAGAGGGTCATGTTTAGAGTAGGAAGGATAGATTAATCATTTTTTATTAATTATTAGATATATTGAATAACAAATAATGTAATATTTTCTTTGATTCTTAAATGTAACATGGGGTAAATTTTTAAGACCCAAAAGATTTGAGAGCTAAATTAGCAAAGTCAGTGATTTGGGGGTATATATCTGAAAAACAAAAAGAACTTTTTTTCGTGTTGATTGTTCTCGATCATTCTAATATTCTTTTACTGGGGTGCCTTCGGTCTTTGTGGCTCTGAATTCGATACCATTTCATTTGATTAATGTGAGCAGACCATGATTTCACGGAATATATTGTGTGGGACACATTGTCAATATTGCCTTTCAGACTCATAGTTAACAGCATATTGGCTTAATCTTTTTGTTTTCATTGATTCTCATAGATTTATCTGTATGGAGGCGTAAGCTTAAGCCGCTGAACAATATCAACACCCCCCCCCCCCCCCCCCCCCCAACCCCCCCCCCCCCCCCCCCCCCCCCCCCCCAAAAAAAATTTTGCACAAGAAAGTTCAATTGTTATGCCGCTCCCAAGCACAAGTATTTTGAAAATGTTGCTTTCTTGAGTGGGTAACATTTTTTTAAGGGGGACTAGACTTTGCGTACAATAGGCTATAACATAATAGACCCATTGTGTCTAGGCTTTTTCTCTCCCAGGAAATTTATTTCTTTTCTCCATGATGATTGACTAATAAAAGTTGGCTGCATTGACACAGCGTGCATGTGCCTGTGCATGGGGATGAGTGGGCGTGTGTCTGGGGGTGCATGGGTGTGCATGTGCGGTGCATGTGCATGGGGATGTGTGGTTGGTATGGGTGTCCGGGGGTCTGTATGTGCGCCTGTGTGTGAACCTTTATTGCTTTTGATCATGATAATTGACTGAACTGTAATACACAGAACAATCACATTGCATTTATTGATGTGTATTAACTTATACACCATGTCATTTGTATTTCAGTTTGATATGATCTGTGGTTGATGTTTCATACCTCAATACTGAATGATCTTGTACATGTTAAGACTGAGTTGGGAAACCACTTGTAGATAAAAAGATGTTAAATATTTCTACTTCAGTGCTGTTCTTCCATGCCAGCAATTCCCTCTGATTGCTGCATGTTTTATTAAACTGTTGTGTTAAAATTTTCTCAATATACATTGAAGTAAGGGTAGAATTTCCCTTCATGTAGTTACTTATATGAGCCTCTTTTTTGTTTTATGGGGTGCCCACACTTTTGTCTCTTCATCTTTATAATTGGTTTCTAATACTGGCTTTGCAGTGGGTTGATTGCATTTCTCAGTTACAGAGGTTGTATCCATGTGCTTTTGAGTTCTCTTCAGTAAGTGTCCTAGTTTACTGCAAGTGGCCGTGCTCATTATATGATGTGGGATTTGAGTACTTACTCTTGATGACCATTTTCATCTAACTAAACTATTATAAGTTTATCAATGCAGGCTTTCCTAGTCCAGTTTCTGGATTGTGTGTTGTCTTGCCGCTTTGGGAACTTTTTGTGCAACAGGTATTCTTGGTTTTTTTTTTTTTTTTTTTCTCTTCATATTCTTTTTGAAGTATTATTTCCATCAGAATTCGATTATGAAGCTGGAGGTACACCATCTCATATGTTATAGATCAGAATGTTGGCAGTACATGTTGAAAAAGGGGGTTTATCTGAAATCAAAAAGTTTAGATGGACGTGATAATAAGCTAAATGATAGGATAAGAATGAACACATTCAAGTTTGTTATAGTTGAGGATGATATTTATGGGGTGGGTGGGTGGTGACGAGCGGCAGCGCATGGGTTAAGAGTGGTACCGTGGCACTAGTGTAGTTCAACAAGCTGCTAGGAGTAGGGTTTAACCTGAGTGAAAATGGAAGGCAATGAAGGCAGTGAAAAAGGTATGGTTATTGTCAATTTAACTGGACAAGAATTGTAATAGTTTTGACTAGAGCAAGGATTTATTCATCAGACCTGAAAATTTTGGACAAATGTTTTGTTTTGGTTATTTCATAATTTAGCTACAGTAGCATATGAAGTAGCTTTTCTTGGCTTTTCAGTTTACATTTCATCCTAATTAATTTGTGTGGAAGTAGATGGTTTAACTTAAATTTTTATTCTCTAAGAGAAAATACTGAAGTTGTACATATTGGGTATTATGGATCTATGTTCTCTTTGAAAAAAAAAAAAAAGTGTGAATGTATACGTCTTTTATTGTATCTCCTTAAAATGGTGGAAAGGCAGTCCTTTTTTGCATGTTGATGTATTTCATTTAGTTATGTATGGAAATGTTTGCATTTCTATTATAGAAACATTTCCTCTTAATGATATGTTGTTCCTCTTGTTTGCTTCAGAAAGCTATTGTGAATATCCGCTTCTTTTTCCTTGTAGCATTTAAGCAAAAAGTGATTGATTTTTTCCGTGTTTACAGCGAACCAATTGATGATATTATGAAATTCGTGTAACAGGGTCTCATTATTCCTTTTTTCTTTCTTCTTCTTTTAACTTTCTAATAAATGTTCTGCTGTTGCATGATTTCTTCTGTGAACATTGCACGAAATAATTCCTGCTTTGCTAAGTAATAGCCTACTACTTTTTCTTTCTTGATTTTTTAAGCCATTAACTTTTACATATCTTTATTTGCTTATAGTATTGCAGTCGCAAAAGTATATTTTCTTTCTTTCTTCTTCTAGATTTTATCTGAAATAGTCCAGGGTGTTAATTCATGCACATTCTCATGAATTTTATTATAGATTTTAATTTATCAATTCTACCATATTCCTAGCTATTGAAACAGTAGAAGATATAAATTTTTTGGTCCTTTGTGTTGTGCTTTAGTGAAAAGGAGAGGCAGCAGTCTGGTGTCTCTGACTCTTGCGGTTGCTTGTGGGTGTACTTGGCCAATCTACGAGCAGCTGATGGTGGCTTGCATCCTCACTATAACCCCTTCTATGATCCGATGAAGCATGATCATCCACTGTTGCCTGCAGCTGCTGCATTAGCTCCAAATATTTGGCCCCAGTTTCACTTGCGATGGGCATGTCCTTCAGAAGCACATACTGGGGAGCTTGAATCTCAATGGCGTATCATGAGTAAAAAATATGCTGAGATGTCAAAGGTGCCCCCTTGCAATTCATTTATAGACCTTGAAGTTTGGTGCTTGAATATGCAAGAAATGTTGTACT
This sequence comes from Agave tequilana, assembly GCA_038442645.1. Taxonomy (NCBI): domain Eukaryota; kingdom Viridiplantae; phylum Streptophyta; class Magnoliopsida; order Asparagales; family Asparagaceae; genus Agave; species Agave tequilana. The sequence continues at coordinate 159,464 of JAVJIF010005874.1, read as the reverse complement.
GTAGACTGTTATATCGAGTTTTGCTTGATTCAATCTTGAAGTTCTTGTTTATTCATTCTGTATTTTTTCATGGGAGATTGCAGGCCAAGGAGTTAGCAGAGTTGAAGATAAACGACTTGAAAGTTAACATGGACTCTGTAGCTGCAGAACTACAGAAAGAAAGACAGGTGAGCAACTCAGCTTTAACCATGGCGAAAAGGGCTTGCAGAGAGAGCTTAGCCATAAAGAGAGCAATCCAGTCACTTGGATGCAAAGTGCATTTCTCAAGTGATGGTAGTCATGTGATAGATTCAGGAGGAAGCTTGTCACTAGAAACAAGAGAGGACCCGCTATATTCTCTCTCGAGAGACTCAGACACTGGATCTGGACAGCATTATGAGAAAGCAGATCTCTCTGTATCCATAATAGCTATGGATGACAGTATGATTCCTGACAACCCAATGAGCAGGGTGTGTGATACGCTGTGCCCTTTCAGAACAGGAGAAGGCTGCAAGTGGCCAGATGCTGGATGTGCACAGCTTGGCAGCCAGTTTGTTGGACTGAAGGCAAACTTTGATGCATTTGATCGGCTCTCTATATATGACCGCTATTTTGGATCAGAATAGAGTTCGTATGGAATCTTCATCGTGTTCTCCATTCATTTCCTCAAAGCAGAGCTCACTTGGTTGTACCTAACGCTAAATCAAGGAAGAATTGGTAGAGTGTCCAGTGAGATCAATTTCATGCGAAACAACTTGAGCTATGGTGGAATATTTTGATTGATACGCGCAAGACTTCATATGGGGAATCAGTGAGAAAAAGTTTCTGTCTGTGTTGACGTCAGATGTATCCTTTGAACATAATAGGAGTTGTGGTCTGTGAAACTAAAGCAGATCTAGATCCAGAATCTGTACACGGGTTCTTTGGATGCTCAAATCTTTCCACGCCACCATGTGTATTAGCATTCATCAGTTTTGATCTGTACATATTTACCAAAATAAAGATGTCTAGATTGGACTATAGTGGTGCATAGATATTGAAATTAGGTTCTACTTGGGTTAGATATTTCATTAGCTAAGAAGACAAAAGCAGCGTTCTTTTACCCCCGGCGGCGACCTTTCTCAATGATTTTGCCCTTTTTCTTGAACTCTCCCTCCTTCATTTTGCTTCCCAAAAGAGTAGTGCTTTTCATACACACTTGTGGGCTTGTCTGCTGGTATACCTTGCGCTCAAAGCAAATGAGACTTATGCTTCCTCGATACTGGTGGCATGTAGGGGGTTTACGTGCTTTGATGTTCGTACGCCAATGGGTAAGCCCCATGTGAGTATGAAATTATTTTATGTTGTGTAATGTGTGGGGTTATTCTACAAGTTTTGACGTCTTAAGAATTTCATGGGACCCAATTTTGAGACAGAAAAAAAAAGTTCTCTCCCCCCATATCGTGGATAAGATTTCAAGAAAGACGGAGTCACATGCCCTTTATTATTTAGACTGCTGAGGTCTCTTACTTTGGTTTCCTCCTCAACAGGGTGTCCACTGAGGAAATGAGCATGAAAAGAAGGTTCTGGAATGTCTCTCAGGTCTCACCCGTCTCTCGACTTTTTGCCAAGTCAAGAATCACCAGGTCTCTCACACCCGAATCTAAATTGATTTTAATTATAGGTTCGGGTATTGCGAACTTGGACCTCATATGCGATTACCATTTCGTCAAAACCAGTGTCTCACTTAGGGTCAGATTTGTCAGACATGGATCAAAACAAAATCATCTTCGCATCTTTGACATGCCACGAAGGCGGTCCGCAGCTGTCCAGCGTCCCTAAATTAAATGATCTCCCATTTCATCTGCTCTCTTTTTTTTTTCCCTTTCTTCCTTTCTGATATTTCATTTGTTGTTCGTAGACTTCCTGTCCCCTTCCTTCCTGACCTATCATCTTTTTAAAGTAATCATTGTTTTCTTTTGCCACACCCCCCAACCCAACAAGCGCGCGCGCGCGTGTGGGGTGGGTTGGTTGGGGCGGTATCGAGGAGTCAGATTCCCGTTCAAAGGCCAATTTAGTCAGGTTCCTGTTCAAAGGCCAATTTTGTCTTCCAATTTAGTCTGGTTATTATTAATAATGAGAGGGTATACATGCAAAATAAGATAAAAACATTAGTGTATATGGTACAGTATGAACAACGCAGGGATAAATATACAATATGAAATAGACTTGTGTCATCCATCAAGTAGGCACAAAATAGACGACATAAATAGTGAGTTGGTTAGTTTAACGGTGTAGAATATTTGAAATCTAACACAAGTTGAGGTGTGAGGGTTTTTAAATGTTTATATCATGATGAAATAGTTGGATCGAGAATTTATGTCTAAAGATGTAAATCTAAGCAATATGCTATTTTTGGTCGTCTATTTTGCGCCTACTTGATGGATGGGCAAAGAGTATTCAAAATATATAATTTTTTTATTTTTAGTTACTTGAAAATTTCAATGTAAATCAACTTCAACAGAATGTATCTTCATTCGGATGTCGTAAGATTGTATATGAGCGAGAAAGTTCGGCCTTGAATCCTTCCGGAATGACACAAGTCTATCTCCATATTGTTAGGTAAAATTGTGCTATTTTTAAAACATGCAAATTAGTTTTTATTGAAAACAAATGAAATTAAGCTTCCTAGCATGTTGCTACGTTCAACCGCACCTCCGAACTCTGAGAACATGTTCTCCGGAGAACATCTGTCGGAAGACGCAACTTGATTACCCACACCACTATCCAGCGACCCTGAAAGAAGCTCTGAGATGTTCCTTCACAAAAATAAAAGTTCCTCCAGCAAAAAGATCTCTTCTCAGCCTAGAATACGCCTCCAAGGAAGCCAAACAGGAACCGCCATCTTCCGCGCATCTCAGGGAGAATGACAAGGATCCCCAAGAAGCCCTCCGAAGCAACGACAACGCCTCAGACTCCAGACGGACTCCGGCAAGGCACACGAGGCAGTGATGTTCAATCAGGAAGGAACCTTCAAGACACACAAGACAATGATGATATCATACCACGTCCTTGTGCTCCGAAGAAGTGGCCTGACACTGGAAGAGAGTCATTCATCGGCGGAGCTCTGACAAAAACACCCCATTATCTCTTTCTATTGCTTGCTGCACTGAAGGAATCCCCAAGCCCGAAGCACCAACATCTGAGTAGACTGAAGCTTAAAGACATGACTAGATAGCTGTGGAATCGCACAAGCAACCCAGAGCCTCCTGGATAAGTACCACTTTCGATCGGAGCCAGACCTCCCACCTGTCACCCTCGACGACAGCATCCTGTTACGACAACTAATATGCCGTAACAGGTTCATCACAAGAACTGATGTGGCACATCAGCTAGACTCCCGCATGGTGAAGAGCCCTACCACTATTTTCTCCACCTTCATCCTTTCCCTTTCCTTCTTCCATTTGATGAAGAAGCCAGCATAGCAGAGATGAGGAATTTTAAAACAAGGGTTCCTTCGAGAAGACATCAAAAGTGATTTTCATTTAAGGATTCCACTCTGTTTATAGATGGAAGAGAAGCTGAACAGCCTCCATTTCAAAATTTTCAATCCCAAAAAAGCCGATCCACGTTCAGAAATTTTCGGTCAACTGAATCAACAGAAGATCAACCGTCACCGTCAAAACACGAAACTCTACCTCCAAGTCATTATGACTCTTGGATTCAAAGAGATACAGGATCCAACCCCAGAGAGATCTAGCCGACTGATGTGATAGCTGGTAGCCAGTTGTACAACCTGCAATTAAATCTTGAAGATTTGCATTTATGATCCAGATCCTTGTCTTCCCACGAACATTAAGATGAACTTAAGGCATTGAAATGTCTCCTACCAACTCCGCTCTTCTAACTTCTCATCCACAGGCTCTGACAAGTGAAAGAGTGGGGGGCATCTGCAGTGGTCAAATTCTAACTCCGTCCAAGATGACGGCACGTGTCCCTCACCTTCCAACTCTCCGAGGTACATCAGAGCTCTCTTTCAAAATTCATGCTATTCCCGACCTCCTCAAGATTCTCTGGACTCTGAGGTTTTCTCCATTCCAAAGACTTCAACTCCTGACCCAGCCGCTCCTACAACAGATCACCCACGATCTTCGCTGACGTTACACAGCTTTATAATCCTCGAAGTTCATAATGTGTAATGCCACTCAGCGCAGACAGTTATGGATAACGAAAAATTTTCCTACATGTAATCCCAACAAACCAGTACTACTAATCGCGGCCGTTACAATAAGTCAACATGTGCAAGTCATGCAATTACAAAGACCACGCCCGTACCCATCTGCCTCAATACCAACAGCTCAGTTAAGTATAAGTAAACCTCCTCTAACGAAGAAAGAGACTTTTTTTGGGGAAAGAACATCTTGAGACTTGGATACTGACTTTTATATTCCCCAAACTCCCGTGATTCCTGTCACCTGAGAATTATAGTGAAACTCCTCCCTATGATTTTTCCCGATTAAGAGTTTTCATGTAAATTCTTATATGTCTTTTTTGTGTTGTGCTTATTTACTTGCGCTACCCTACCTCATTCTCGTTTGGAGAGAGGATCGACTGTTCAATTACTTGTGGTGGAAACTCATCACCACAATATCTACAAGTCAAATGGAATTGGAAACTTATGATTCATGCATCAGAATTTAACTTAAACTCGGATACATCTCTTATATGTCTTTGATATGTTTGGGGTACACACTGAATTTTTCGATACATCATAGATGTATCCGGCAAGTATCCATCAAGTATCAGATACGTATTGAATATGGGTACGCCTCCTTTAACAAAGTATCCAGGCATATGAAGGGAGTATCAGGTGGCCTTGCAAAGCAAAGAAAGGAGTCGAATCAAGCAAGAGCTGGTTAGTAGAACATGATGGATCGTTTCTTTACCCAACAAGATGATAAGGAACAGTGAGGTCAAGATTTTAGAATGCTCTTTGAAGAAAAGGAATAAAAAGTCTCCAAGGAAGAGACATGCACTAGATGAACAAGAGGGTAATAATGAAAATTTGGAGATACTTAAAGAATTCAGCACAGCGGACTATAAATAAAGGTACTTGGGTCTTTTTTTTAAATAAATATGACTGGTTTTATCTTTCAGTAGTATGTATCTTTTTGTAATCGGGACCGTGGGATTAGACAGGGTCACACTCGTTGTCCGCATTGTGAGCCCCGGATACCCTAAAGGAATTAAAAAAAAAGGTATCTTTTTATAAAAATTCTACTTAAAAATTGAGTCAAATCTCTTTTTGAAAAGGAAAAGCTTTCTCTGATGATGAGACTATGAAAGCGGATTCTGAATTCTGAAAGCAAACATCAACAGAAGAAACACCAACAACAGGAAACAAACACACTACCCAATTTGGTTAGCTGTAGCCCTGTCAGTGCCTGTCGCAGCAACCCACGTGTCACTGCAAAAGAAATTTCGGTCTCCAATAACAATTACCACCTACAAAAGGCCCAAAGAAGAGAGTCGCGATGCAACATAAACAAATTAAAAAGCCACATAATTTAATGATCTAGAGTAGAGTGCATCTTTTTCAGTGCGTCGAGAAGAACTTGTGAAGTATCTAAACACCAACCGGCTGGCCATTTGCAGCTTCTCTAGCAATTAGCATAATCACCTGAGAAGAAACCAATTATGTATATATATTTTAGGTAAGTATATAATGTGCTAAACCCATCCGATCATATGAAAGGAAGTATACAATCCATATAGACTATTGTGTTAAGGGCATTAATATAGATAGGTAAGAAACCTTTGGGTCAACATTTTGCGGACCAGTCCCAGCAAATGCAGCAGCACTCAATACCGCCCTCTTCCATCTTGGATTTGATAATGATTTCATCTTGAAGTTATTTGCTAAGCTAGCTGAAGCAGGAGCTGCAACAGGATACCTGCACGAGCCATTATCCATTCAACTTGTATCAAAGAAATATATATATATCACTGGCAATCAAGTTGTGTAAACCGAATATGCATATAGAACAAGACACAAAATAAAGAAAAATCAAGAATTTCTGCTCTCTCACTCTTTTCCTCATGATACAACAATCCAGTCAATAGAATCTTTTTTCCCCCTCCCTGTCAAAGATAACATAGCTTAGCTTAATGAGAGATATAAAACAATACAAATGGAATTATGACTATTGCCAGCATCAAAGGAGCTCGACATGAAAGATAATAGAGGTTGTTTAACTAATTTAGCAATTTACAAAAAAGGAAAATATATGAAGGCTTAGGCCATTCACATTGCAACGGACCGCCCAATGATCAGACAAAGCTCTTCAAACAAGCATTCTATCCCCATATTTGATTTTCTGCAGTGCAGCAAAGCAGATTCTTGTTTAACCAAAATAGCCAAAATTGCTCAATGGACATTCCCTGTATTCTAGTATTTGTGCAAAATGCCAAAATCAGGCCAACACCCTTCTTAGAGTATCTATCTAAAAGGTTAGGATCTTAGCATCAATTACAATTAAAGATGAAAGTCAGATTGTAAGGACAACCTTTAATTTTTCTAAGATGAAAATCAGATTGTAATAGTGAAGGTTGACGATTTTGTACGTAAATATGTTAACAAGTCGTTAAACAATCTATATTGCATATTGCTACTATCTATTTATTGAACACCTGATGCTATAAAAAGTAAGATACGCTCCTAGAACAATTGGATTCAAGATCAACAAGTAGCAACATGTTTCGACATAATCTATACAATCTAAGAATTACAAACCATATTTGGATGAGTAAAAAGAAAGAATTATCTTTTCAAAGAAGGTAAAAGTAAAAAACTTCATATGGTGTTCAAAGAGGTTAAAAGTAAGAAACTTCATTAGGAGATGCAAATGTACGGTCAAATGTCATAACCATTAGGTTTTGTACAACTGCTCATGTTTGGCCTTAAAAAATCATCCTCACATATAATCTTTATTATTATAATGCAAACCCTTTGGGGGCTACGATTCACAACTGAATCTGATCTCATGTTCGCCTCGTGGCCTCATGAGATCTCTCTTTATTAATCAGTTACTGAAAATTGTTAAATGTTGCTGTCTTGAAGAAAGTGAGTCATATTGTCATTAAAATTATTTATAATGATTTTTTTAAAGTATGAGAGTCAATTATTTACTCAAGAGATCTGACAGGATTAAATCCTATTTTATAGCATGTAGTAAGTTTCTCGCACATGCATGTTACACGTGCAAAAAATCCAGTTACTGTTTAACTGAAATAAGCAGTTTCAGAGCATGCTATTCCAATACTATGTTACAACTTGCATTACTCCCGGTGATGCAGGGTCTGTTTGGTTGTCGTAACTGACCGTAATTCGTATGTCGTAATTGGTAAAATTTTTTACAGTTATAAATGAGTCACGTGCATGTAAGTTTTACGGTGTTTGGTTGGTAATATAAAGTTGTAAAATGAGAAAATGTATTGTATTTTACGGTATTTGATCGTCATAATGTATAAGTCGTAAGTGAAAATTTTGACCACGAAATTATCTATTTGGTGATTTTAAAAGTTTTAATACTGTAAATAAATATTAAAAATGTTAAATATTAAAAAAATTAATATTAATAAAAAAATAATACAAATTTGTATGACCACAAAATTAACTATAACTGGGCTGTAAGTGAGTGATAACTGGGTTGTAAGTGAGTGTTAGTTGAGTTACGTAAGTCTTTTACGAATTACTTCAAACAAACGCCATAGTTGTAATTGGGTTGTAAATCGTTTACGAATTACGGACTTTTATAACTTTTACGATGAAACAAACCGCCCCTAAAGTCATACCCTTTTCTCTTGCTTTCCACAAATCTGAGCAACTAACCTTCCCGGGCCCCACCCTCAGCTAGCAGACATGTCAATACATTTTTTCAAGTTTCAATCAAACTTCTAGACTGCCCCTGTATACTAATTTGCCTCCTTTTCCTTTCAAGTTTTTTGACACAACAATCTTAACCAAGTTTGTAAAAATGGAATATGTAGCTGAGTATGCAGCAGCATATATTGATGTGACCAGCTGCATATAACATTAGAACCACCTAAAATGATGTATATAAGACATTATGTCTGAATAGAAAGTACACCCAGCGGCAGTGAGGCCAGGCGCATTGGTAAGCGCCGGGATAGGTTATATGAGAGGTCCCAAGTTGAAGAACATGCTGCGGCCTTTGTTAAAAAGAAAAAAAAGTGTACACAACCACATATGTGCCCGCATGTGCTAGCACATAGTTATACCAGCATGTACTAGTAAAGTTTTAGGCTCAATATCAAACCCATTTTGACTTGAAATCACCTTATATCCCTCTATCCTTCTTCTCCACGTTACAATTTCCTAGTTAAGAACATTAGGGATCAGAATGTGGCTTTACTTGGAAAATGGTTATGGAAAGCTATTGAGTGTTACGAATGTTGGGATCAAGGATCAATCTGACAACTAATCAATATCACTAAAATATCACCGATCTAATTGGCCAGGTCGGTTAATATCAGGTGGGAGGTTTTCCGTTCAATAGAACGTTTCTTAATTAAAAAATCACCTTTCAATTATCTTCCTTGGTTAAACACCAATTAGACTGGTATAAGTCAGTCTCAATATACTGAATATCAGTATAACCCCTATATAAAGAAATTAATTCACTTATATAGTACTTGGAGTGAGGTACGCTTAAAGCGAATCTCCTTAAGACAATTACGTCCCCCGCACCGGTGCTAACGGGTTACTGGACGCTGGTCTCCCATGATACAATACTCCTTCACGGTATTTGGATAGCACTATCAAATCACCGTACGGTCGAACCGTAGTTAACCAGTACCTTCACAGGATTATTGAAGCAGAGGGACTAAGACAAATTTCGGAAGAATATTTGCCTTTACTTTGGAGAAGCACCCACTGTAGAGGAAGAAGGAAGGTAGAAGAATATTCTTCTTTGTAAGTCCCAGATTCAGACAACAATTCTACTAAAGAATCTATTGAATTTTCTGAGCCCTCTTTCAGAATGAATTTTGTAGTATCTCTTGAAAGTTGCTTTGGAAACTGAGTTGCAGAATCCCTACTTGCTTTGAAACCGAGTTACTGATTTCTCACTTCCCTTTTTGGAAGTTACTTCAAGACTGAGAGAGAGAGAGAGGATCTCCTTCAGACTGAGTTCAGAAGACAGATTTCTTATTGGTGTGTCTTAATTGAGAGAATCAGAGCGCTATTTATAGCGCACCGAGAGGGGTACTTTGGTCCGAACCCAACCAACAGTTGCAACGGTTCGGTCTTAACCGTTACAACGGTTCGTTTTAACTGCAGCAACCGTCCAACCGCAGCAACCGTCCAACCGCCCAATTGCCGCGACGGTTTACAGACAGCCGTTGCGCTGGGCGGTTCGGATCCGGAGGCGGAGCGGGTATGATCCGCGTGACCCATGCTCATGAGACCCGGTTCAAAAAGTACCGGACCGGGTAGGAAACCCGAACCCGGACCCGAGACCGTGCCCGGCACCGGCGCCTGCCGGTAACCGCCAGCGGCGGCGCGCGCGCATATGCGGGCATGGTTTCCTCCCAATCGCGCGCGAAAACTCCAAGTACCCAAAGGGCACACCCTTTATTTTCATTTTTCTCTATTTAAACACTTCAAACTTTCGTCCCATGGCCAATGTGGGACTAAATGTCTTTAGCTACTTTTAGTTCCATTTTGACTTTGAATTAGGCAATCTTTAGACTTAAATATCTCATTCATTCGAAGTCGGAATTGAACATGTGAATATACCACATTCATCCCCAATGGAAGGAGAACACACTCCAACCATTATCCAATTGATTCGATCAACGGATCTCACCGTAATTCAATTTAAAGATTCACATATATTCTTCATATTCCTAACAATCCCTCACAATGAATAGAGATTCAAGGAATTGACACACAAAGAGATTGACTCTATTGTGAAAGGTACTTTAGAAAAAAACTGCATCAGGATAGGTGAACTAGGTCTTGAACCTTCTATAGCGAAAGTTTTATCGGACTTACTGGCTAATCAGTGAACTAAGTCTTGAACTGTTAGCCGCTAGTGTAAGCCAAGTCAACAAACTTCACACAGTAACTTTTCAAATCAACTTTGGTTCTCGGTTGTGTCTATTTTGGCCCTGGACATTCTTGGTTTCAGAGAGTATCTTTAGGGAATAACAGCCTCCATAGAAATTTCCAAAGAGCCGATCTAACTCTATACTCATATAGGTGATCGTCCTATTAAGAGTAGTCTACTTTACTCTACTTGTTTAATAACAAGATATAGGCATCATTAAAAGCGTTAAGCTTATCCTTAATCCACTTGTAGAAAGCACTTATGTGTATCTTAGGAATGGATTGGAGTCAAGCTCCAAAGTGCTTACTTGCTGAGTCAATCATAACTAGTTTTTCCTCTTGAACTTAGTCCGTGGGTCTCCAGTTGCTAAATGAGGTTTTCATTAAGCTGACTCGGTAAGGTTAGGCTTTTAGACCCATTCCCCTCGATGCGCAGTTTATACGCTCTCCACTTAAACCTTTAGTAAGCGGATCCGCTAAATTATCTTTTGACGAGACAAAGTTAATAGAGATAATTCCATTTGAGAGCAACTGCTTAACAGTATTATGTCTACGACGAATATGTCTAGACTTACCGTTGTATATAACATTTTGTGCCCTAGATATATCTGCTTGATTATCGCAGTGTATGCATATAGCAGGCACTGACTTTTGCCATAATGGTATATCTTCTAAAAATTATCGAAGCCATTCTGGTTCTTCTCTGACCTTATCTAAGGCTATGAATTCTGATTCCATAGTGGAATGGGCAATACATGTTTGTTTGAAAGATTTCTAAGATACCGCTATTCCTCCTAGAGTAAATATGTATCCGCTAGTTGATTTTGATTCCTCAGAATCTGCAATCCAATTAGTATCACTGTATCCTTCAAGTACAGGTGGATACTGTCCATATCTCAAGGCATATTCCTTAGTATGTGATACGTAACCCAATACTTGTAGCAGAGTGTTGACACTCTAAAAAAGACAAGATTCTGACTGGCCTGAACAATGTCTAAACTTGTGGACATTTACAAAAGACAAGTGAAAGATAGGCTAATTGGTCCAAACAATGTCTAAACTTGTTGACATTTACAAAAGACAAGCGATAGACAAGCAGACGACCAGTTCTGTACTTGTTGACATTTACAAAAGACAAGTGACAGATAAGCTGACGACCAGTTTTCACCTATCTCCGAGGGACAAGGAAGTAACTTGGACTCTACTACAAACAGTGAGCCTGGATTGTCTCTAAACAGACCTCAACAGGTCTAAGATGCTAGCACTTAGCATCACATGAGCCCAAAGGGATAGCCTCGCCTGAGAGGCTAAGATCATCCAACTTCGCCTTGAAGCCATTCGCAGCTCCGTCAGGAAGCTAACTTATAGCTTCACCTGAAGTGCTCAGTTAACTCCACAGAGAGAGGTAACTTCGCTTGAAGCCACACGCAACCACGCAGAAGGATGTTTGGTAGCTTTGCCACAGACGTTATCTAGCTCCGCTGAAGAGCTGTCTTCTGACTTCGCCACATGCGCCTTCTAGCTCCGCTGTGAGCTCGATGCGGGCAGCGCCGCTGCAGGTCTGCTATGGTCAACCTTTGACCAATTAAATCTCCAGATGAGATCAAATCTAATCAAGATTAAATCTGAGATCAAACTTGGCAGTTGATTGTCATAATCTCTTGACTCTCCTAAAACGAGTAAGAGGATCAGGGAAAATCTTCCAATTATATGAAAAGGATCAAAACAGATCAAGAGGATCAACCGACCTGCTACTTCTAGCTTCGCAGAAGCTGATCCTAGCCTCGCAGCAAGGCTACTTTCCAGATTTAAACAGATTTGATTCGATCTGTTTCCAGATTTTCAAAGGACAATTATACCCCTGCTCTCCCTATAAATAGCCCACCAGGGGCACAAGGAGAGCAGATGCGACAGACGCACAAGAGAGAGGACTCCACAGGCAGAGACTTCTTCACGACGCACCACGCGCACAAGAATTCAGAGACTTTTAGAGATCTCCTTCTCTAATCAGGGTGCTAATACCCTAATACCTTCTTCTCAAGGAATCTCCAGAACCAGGCGAGAAGGAATTCCTAAGCGAAGGCGGTTTTGAGAAGTAACAAGAGGGTTCTACCAACCTTCTGTTCTCTGATTCCCCGAACCAGGTGAGAAGGGAATCTCATCGCTCACATCGTCAAAGGGACAAAGTGATCGCGCGCTGACCAGACTCCTATCGGCACACTTCTTCATAATCTCTGAGGAGATCTACTTGTAATCTTTTTAAGAATACTTGTAATTTAGCTCATCAACTCTTTTTTGTAAGTTTTCCCCTCTTTGCAAATCAATGGAAAACAAGATGGCGACTCCGCTGGGGACGGAATTCTCCACTGCTGAGAATCAAGTGTCACAATGCGACGAACAGACCTTTGGGTCTATCTCTGAATCCAAGAAAGCCGGTGCAGCCAGAGCCTCTCTGGCTAAATCTTCAAAGCAAGTTTCTGCGGAGACAGACAAGGCTCTCTGCGAGCCTACTGCGGTTCTCTGGCGCAACAAAGAAGCACGCCTGCAGTCTAAGTCCAACACTTTTGAGAACCTGATCATTCACTTCAACCAAGGAAATATGAAGAAGTCCTCTCTGGGGGTGGTCTAATGTTTCGCGCATGGAAACATAGAAAGGTCTCCATGACCGGGGTTTCGGAACAGAAACCAGGAGCAGAATTCTGCCAACACCCCTCAGTCTCGCGTGTGGCTAGTCAGGTTCCTTGCGAACCTAAGTCTCCCTTGTCAAAGCAGATGTGGAGGCCAAAACAGAAGGCTTTGGGCAAAGCCTCAGGCGTAACTACGCCAGAAATGCGTCTCTCGCGCGAAGAAAAAGGAAAGATGCCTGCCTGCTCCAACAATACTACTAACTGCGAAGATACAAGGGCGACAGTACCTTCGCCCAATTCAAGATCAGTAGCGCCTCGCGCCAGCCTCGTTCTCACGAGCGAAGCTACTGTACCACAGCGTACGCGCGGCGTCCATAGCCGCGAAGCCCAAGTCAAAGCACAACAGCGTGCTTCGTTCGCTCTTCGCAGCGGAGTTAAGGGATTGTCCCTAAGTGCTGATAGTGTTACTTATGCAGCTTCAGCGCCCAAGGGCGTTTCCAAAGCTTTTAGCCGCGAGGTTAGAACTGAAGCACTATCTAAGACCAATCACCTTCGCAGTAGCACAGCGGATAAAGCACCACAGTGTGCTCCTCCCTCCAGTTCGTCAAACGCTAAGCCCATGCCTTGTGGCGGAGCTAAGGGATTGTCCCTAAGTGCTGATAGCGTTACTTATGCAGCTTCAGTGCCCAAGGGCGTTTCCAAGGTTCTTAGCCGCGAAGCTAGAACTGAAGCATTATTAGTACTAATCCCCTCTGCGGGGATAAAAGGAGCAGGACATTGTCCTATGCGCAATCCAAAAGAGCCTCTGCGCTGGATTGTTTAGGCCCAACTGGGTCTGACTTGCGAGAATTCTTGACAAACAAACGGAAGTCGGAATCTTTCCGAACTACTCCCTGTTGTCAACAAGTGGGATGTCAGCTGGTGACAGTCCACTCAGTTCATTGCCGGCTAGGACCCATCCTCGCCACTCCTCCAGGTCGACGATCAGTTTTCGATCGGTTGACGGCGCAAGCTCCGATGAAGCATCGCAAAAGGAGCGTATCACGAGATCTACCCTCTGCATCTGTTAACATGACTGGAAGAGGACGAGGGTTGCGCAGGGGCAGACAAGCGTCTGATGACACTCCCTACAGTTTCCCAGATCCAGATTACAGCTTAGGCTTAGGCGATGTCTTGGTGCATGAAGAGGGTGTCTTCCGAAACACCAGATCTAGGGTTGCAATACCCTAAAGTTATGAGCATGCGTCCACCTAGGAACCTCAAAGAGCTTAGAGGCTTGCAAGGCAGACTGACTTATATTAGAAGATTCATCGCAAATCTCTCAGGCCGCTATCAACCGTTCACCCAACTCATGAAAAAGGGTGCTTCCTTCGTATGGGATCAAGCTTGTCAGGAAGCTTATGAAGACATCAAGAGATATCTCACAAAACCTCCAGTCTTAGTGGCCCCTACATCAGGGAAATAAGTATTATGATTAGGAGAAGCGAATACTGTTACTACGAGTCAGAACTTCACCGGTAAGATATTGGGGGTCATTAAGTTGAATGCTTACATGGGTACATGATCGATACATTATTGTGTATGCATAGTAGTCTAACACAGGCCTCTTAAAAGGAAATAGTTTTATGAATGAGCATCATACTTGACTTCATGCACATGTTTGGCTACACATATATTGGAATGATATAACATGTTAGTTATCTTAAAAAGGTTTGCATGTTGTTAGTTTAATAAGTGGTTACTTATATATGTTAATGTCTTTCTTAATATTGGCATCATGTAAAGTAGGAATCATGTGAATTCCTATGTTGATATTATCTTATGAATCCTTGCATGTGGTTATTACATGAAGGATATGATTATCGCATGTTTGGAGGAAGGGACCGGGTTGAACCGGAGTTGATCGAAGGAGAGAATAATACGTGATATAACATATCGGAGGAAGGGACCGGGTTGAGCCGGAGGTGATCGAAGGAGAGAATAATACGTGGTATAACGTATTGGAGGAAGGGACCGGGTTAAACCGGAGGTGATCGAAGGGGAGTATTGATATTATTTTATTGAAGTATCCTTGAATGATTGTTTATGATATCCGGTATATGGATATGATTGGTTATGATATCCGAATTATGGATGTTAATAGGTATGACACCTAGTATATCATATGTTTGTTTATGATATCCGGTATATGGATATGATTGTTACGATATCCGAATTATGGATGTTAATAGGTATGACACCTAGTATATGCATATGATGGATTATGATATCCGGTATATGGATATGATTGGTTATGATATCCGAATTATAGATGTTAATAGGTATGGCACCTAGTATATCATATGATTGTTTATGATATCCGGTATATAGATATGATTGTTACGATATCCGAATTATGGATGTTAATAGGTATGACACCTAGTATATGCATATGATGGATTATGATATCCGGTATACGGATATGATTGTTATGGCATCCAGTATATGGATGTGAGTGTTCCGTATTTCTTCATGTATGAACACATTTATAATTGGATACTATCAAGAGTAGTGTGTGATGTCATATGTATATTGCGAAAGGTGCAATATTGAACCATACTTCAACTAATCTAGTGAGTAAGATTAGGCTCTTTAAGAGTTGTGTTGTGATCATGACTATATATATATGAAATACGAACATGTTACAAACTGAAAACCGGAGAGGTGATTATAAGAGACTAACGAGTAGGTCAAGTATTGCAAAATCATTGAGATTGTGTGATAATAAAATATTGGTCATGTGTACACAGAAGAATACATAGGGAAGTAACAGATAATAGAAAGAGTCTATGATTCATAAGCTGCAGTATCAACTTAAAGTAGAAAGTATTGAAACTGATTTTTGGTATCGCTCAACTGCATAATACTCCAAGTACAATGATAGTATCATACAAACTCTAATTTGAATGACTTCATACACTGAGCTGTTGAGCTCACCCCACCACAGATTGATATTTTCAGGTCACGGCAAGGCGAAGGTCCGACTTAGAGCTGCAAGGATGTTCTCCTGAGATGACGTATGTACTTATTGTAGAATGTAAATCCTTTTGTAAACTCTGATGTTATTAGTCACTATGAGTTAGAATAGTATATCACGGAAGCACTCTTCTGTATATGTTTATTTGATGGACCTTGGGATGAACCATATGATGAAAATGAGATTTATAAGTAGGATGATGTTAGCCGAAATCTAATTATTGTATTGAGATGGAGTCTATATTTCAGAGGAGATGCTGCCGAAATTTCTTTAGTATATTCTGATTAACGAGCAATACGGTTGATGATCATAAAATTTTAAGGTAATTAAACCTTGGGCCGTTACAGTTGGTATCAGAGCTTAGGCTTAGAAACTTGGAGTAGAACTCAGGTGTAGGTCTAAGGCAGTATTAGCCTAAAGATTTATTTAAGTCGTTAGTTCAGGAATCACATTGATTGTTATAATTAATGTCCGTAAGTGTGCAGTTTGTATGAATGAATGTGTGCCTTGATGTAAGAAGTTCATAGGTGTAATGGGTTCTTATGCGTATGATTAATCTCAAAATGCATGATATTTAACTTTTTCTTATATTCGAATGAAAGTATACACGCATATACTTTGATTCGGATGAGTTCTATTAGCGGTGCGGGCCCTTAGTATGAACTACCGGTGGTATAGGACACTGGGATAAGGAAATGACAAAAATATCAGGCAAGATAAGATTTAATCAGAACGGAAGAACCATATTGAGCATATGTGATGAACGTATCATCAAGTATGGTACGTGTATGTGCTGATACGATGTGTGATGATATATAATACGATTATCACCAAGTGTGATGTGTGTATGTGATACCACATGATGTGTATATCACCAGGTATGATGGTGAATGTAATGACATAAAGTATGTGTAAGATAAATTCTGTATGAAAGTGATAATATTGGACACATATTGCATGTTGTGAATACTGTTGGCCCAAAGGCCTATCACCCTAGTTTTGATGATGATCAACTCATGAAGTTATGAGTACTAATGATCTTGTTTAATTAGTGACAGATTCTTTATCAAGATCTTAGTAGGTGCAAAGCTCAACAAAGGATATATTGTCAAGATTTAGAGCTTGCATGATGTGATCCAAGGAGCTTTTGGATCAAGCTTGGACCAAGTCAAGAAGATGAGAAGCCTTCAAGTGAAGACTTCAAGAGGATGAAGACTTGTGTCTAGGTATAAGATTTTTATTTGTTTTAGTTAAAATGTAAAGGATAGAATAGATTGGTGGATTGCTCAAGTCATATCACACACACACTCTTGAGATTTAATTGTCTTTTCATAAAAGAATTTTTAGTTAGAAAAGACTCTTTCTTTTTGGTAAAAAGATTTTTCTTTGGACAAAATACATGTCTTGGTTTTTGATGTTACCTATATACATATCTTTCAAACCAAGTTTAGAGCCTTATGTCAAAAACTAGATATTCATCTTATTTGTGTAGTGAATCATATCCATACACACTATGCTTTAAAAGTATATCTTGTTTTTGTATTTGATGAGATTTTCCTTATGACAAAATATCTACTTTGGGTTTTGGTAATTTCTTATATACATATCCTTTAACCAAAACAAGTTTAGTGCTTTATGTCAAAAACTAGATATTTCATCTTGATTGTGTGGTGGATCATATCCATACACACTTTGCTTTATAAGTTCAAAATATCTTGTTTTTGTATTTTGTGAAGTTATGGAAAAACAAGTTTTAGAAAAACATATTTTTAGAAAAACAGTTTTTATTTTGATTGAAACTATTTTTCTGGATTTACTGTGAATTTCTGGGATTTTATTAAGCCAAAAGACCAATCCTTAATCCCTATTTTCTGGTTCTGCCAGTTCTGATTTTTCAGAACTGACAGAGGCCGGTCGACCGGACGTGCACAACGTGCACGCCAGTGTGCACTGGAGATTGGTCGACCGGGCCGGTCGACCGCTTCAGAGAGCTTTGCTCTCGGGAATTATCGGTCGACCGGGCCGGTCGACCGACAGAGAGTTTACTCTCTTCTCCAGTTGACTCGGTCGACCGGGCCGGTCGACCGGAGGCTGCAACGGTCGGATTTTTGACCGTTGCTGGTCGACCGGACCGGTCGACCGGTAGCTCTGACAGAGCCCAACGGTCAGATTTTTCTGGTCTCTATAAAAGGGGGTTTTGTCATTGTTTTAAGCCAAGATTTTGGGATCCTTACAATAAAGCTAACCCCAAAGGACCCAAGAAAGTATGGGTACCAAACCCCCACCCTTTGATTTTGATGTAGGTGAGGGCTCTCACAAAACGTGAGAGGATTGGTGCCTTGATAGCGGATGCAATGGACATGATGGACAAACTTTTGGATGCATTGCTATCAAGGAGCTTTGGTGGATCAACCACCATGCTAGGAGCTTTGGAGTTGGTAACAATTTCTAAACTCCTATTTTATTTATGTACATGCTTTTATTTTCATAATATCATTCATAGCATGTTCATGTTTTAAGATTTTATGTGCTTCATGTGGCATTTACATGCTTAAATGTAGAATGCGTCAAAACTTGCATTTATACATATATGTATAGTGAACTACAATTGACTAATATATATTTGGACTTCATGCTCATTTGTATCCACTATATGCATGTGTATAGGCTAGTTTTGATGATTCGGTCATTTATACTTGTTATGCCTATCTTTGATTTACTTCATGTATATGTGTGTTTAATTCAAATCTAATAAATATACATGTATACCCTTGAGTCATTTGCCTTCATGCAATATATATTGGACTCTTTTAGATTTGGGATATGTATGCATATTGTTAGAATTGGATAAATCATACATATACCATGAAGATTAGTATTTTAAATAAATAATAAAAAAATTGATGATTTTTCATGTTTTTGATTTGTATTAAAGATTAAAACATGTGTAAAACAAAATGTGATTTCTATGTGATTTGAGCTTCAATGACAACTTTCATGAAAATACTATTTACATAACCTTTGAACACTCATCTTTTATTCAAAAATATATTTATGAGCTTTATGGACTATGAGTGCTTGGATTTTTATGTACTTAGTCTCATTCATGAAAAACATATGATATGACATATTTGAAGGATCTTTAACTAGTTTTCAAAACAATTTATACTAGTTATGTATTCTTCAAATAGTTTTTGAGATTGTCACATGATTCTATTTTTCTTAAAATTTAATGCTTCATGATTTGAATATTAGTTTATATGTTAGTTTTTGTCAACACTAGGATTTATACTTGAACATATCATGGGCCTCAAAAAGATCTATTAGTAAGTGTGCTTAAATGCTTATTTGAACCCTTGAAATGTACTTGTGTTGCTTAGTTTTGATGATTCATACATATTTAAACTTATGTTCACCTTTTGGATTTGATTTATGATCATGTGCCTTTTATTTCATGTATATGTGTGTTTTGCCAAACCTTAAAATATAAATGTATAACTCTTGAGTCTTTTGCCTTCAATGCAAATCCATTCATATAGACTCACTTGAGTTTAAGAGATATGTATGTATATTTCATGTATTGTCAAAACATACATATATCTTGACATATAGATTTTGTTTTCAATGATTTAATAAAAAAATGTGAGATAATTTTGATGTTTATGATTTTCTAAGGAATATTGTACCTTATTGCCATTTTCATGATGCCATGTTTCACATAACATTAGTACACTCACTTCTTTTGAAACTATTTGGACTTTATAGATTAGAGTGTTTGAGTGTTTTGTGTTTCATTGCTATTTCATGAAAATCCTTAGATTTATTCCTTGATAGAAGGATTTCGTACTAGTTGTTAAACACTCTCATTTAACTAGTTCGAATTCTTCATGTGTTGTTAATGCTAAGCTTAATTCAAATCTTATTTTTCAAGCTTATGCATTAGATTTTAAAATGGTATCAATATTTTTTATTTGATATCAAAGAGAAAATTCAAAATTTGTTTTGATAAAATAGAATTAATGATTTTGTTTTGATGAGAAAAATTCAAAATTTTTGATTTATATCGCCCCTCCTTGACTTCTTTATTTTTGACATAAAGGGGGAGAAAATTTGTTGATTTAATTTTACTTTGAACCCTTTGTTGATGATTGACAAAAAGGGGGAGAAGTATTTGTGTTTTTGTTTTGATATATATGCATGATTTCCTTGCTTAAGGGGAGAAGTATTTGTCCTTCTTACTTAAGGGGAATTAAGATTTGTATTTATGCATATGTGTTTTGATTTATGCAAATAGGAGTAAAAAGATTTTGATTTATGCTTGTTGCATCTCCATATTTGCATCCATGTGCTTCATGATCATACTTATTATTTATTTTGTATGCATGAGTTAAGGGGGAGCTTCTTTGAAGTTTTACTTTAATCCATGCATATATAACGTCATGAGTTTTGTCATCATCAAAAGGGGGAGATTGTTGGCCCAAAGGCCTATCACCCTAGTTTTGATGATGATCAACTCATGAAGTTATGAGTACTAATGATCTTGTTTAATTAGTGACAGATTCTTTATCAAGATCTTAGTAGGTGCAAAGCTCAACAAAGGATATATTGTCAAGATTTAGAGCTTGCATGATGTGATCCAAGGAGCTTTTGGATCAAGCTTGGACCAAGTCAAGAAGATGAGAAGCCTTCAAGTGAAGACTTCAAGAGGATGAAGACTTGTGTCTAGGTATAAGATTTTTATTTGTTTTAGTTAAAATGTAAAGGATAGAATAGATTGGTGGATTGCTCAAGTCATATCACACACACACTCTTGAGATTTAATTGTCTTTTCATAAAAGAATTTTTAGTTAGAAAAGACTCTTTCTTTTTGGTAAAAAGATTTTTCTTTGGACAAAATACATGTCTTGGTTTTTGATGTTACCTATATACATATCTTTCAAAACCAAGTTTAGAGCCTTATGTCAAAAACTAGATATTCATCTTATTTGTGTAGTGAATCATATCCATACACACTATGCTTTAAAAGTATATCTTGTTTTTGTATTTGATGAGATTTTCCTTATGACAAAATATCTACTTTGGGTTTTGGTAATTTCTTATATACATATCCTTTAACCAAAACAAGTTTAGTGCTTTATGTCAAAAACTAGATATTTCATCTTGATTGTGTGGTGGATCATATCCATACACACTTTGCTTTATAAGTTCAAAATATCTTGTTTTTGTATTTTGTGAAGTTTTGGAAAAACAAGTTTTAGAAAAACATATTTTTAGAAAAACAGTTTTTATTTTGATTGAAACTATTTTTCTGGATTTACTGTGAATTTCTGGGATTTTATTAAGCCAAAAGACCAATCCTTAATCCCTATTTTCTGGTTCTGCCAGTTCTGATTTTTCAGAACTGACAGAGGCCGGTCGACCGGGTCGGTCGACCGGACGTGCACAACGTGCACGCCAGTGTGCACTGGAGATCGGTCGACCGGGCCGGTCGACCGCTTCAGAGAGCTTTGCTCTCGGGAATTATCGGTCGACCGGGCCGGTCGACCGACAGAGAGTTTACTCTCTTCTCCAGTTGACTCGGTCGACCGGGCCGGTCGACCGGAGGCTGCAACGGTCGGATTTTTGACCGTTGCCGGTCGACCGGTAGCTCTGACAGAGCCCAACGGTCAGATTTTTCTGGCCTCTATAAAAGGGGGTTTTGTCATTGTTTTAAGCCAAGATTTTGGGATCCTTACAATAAAGCTAACCCCAAAGGACCCAAGAAAGTATGGGTACCAAAACCCCCACCCTTTGATTTTGATGTAGGTGAGGGCTCTCACAAAACGTGAGAGGATTGGTGCCTTGATAGCGGATGCAATGGACATGATGGACAAACTTTTGGATGCATTGCTATCAAGGAGCTTTGGTGGATCAACCACCATGCTAGGAGCTTTGGAGTTGGTAACAATTTCTAAACTCCTATTTTATTTATGTACATGCTTTTATTTTCATAATATCATTCATAGCATGTTCATGTTTTAAGATTTTATGTGCTTCATGTGGCATTTACATGCTTAAATGTAGAATGCGTCAAAACTTGCATTTATACATATATGTATAGTGAACTACAATTGACTAATATATATTTGGACTTCATGCTCATTTGTATCCACTATATGCATGTGTATAGGCTAGTTTTGATGATTCGGTCATTTATACTTGTTATGCCTATCTTTGATTTTACTTCATGTATATGTGTGTTTAATTCAAATCTAATAAATATACATGTATACCCTTGAGTCATTTGCCTTCATGCAATATATATTGGACTCTTTTAGATTTGGGATATGTATGCATATTGTTAGAATTGGATAAATCATACATATACCATGAAGATTAGTATTTTAAATAAATAATAAAAAATTGATGATTTTTCATGTTTTTGATTTGTATTAAAGATTAAAACATGTGTAAAACAAAATGTGATTTCTATGTGATTTGAGCTTCAATGACAACTTTCATGAAAATACTATTTACATAACCTTTGAACACTCATCTTTTATTCAAAAATATATTTATGAGCTTTATGGACTATGAGTGCTTGGATTTTTATGTACTTAGTCTCATTCATGAAAAACATATGATATGACATATTTGAAGGATCTTTAACTAGTTTTCAAAAACAATTTATACTAGTTATGTATTCTTCAAATATTTTTGAGATTGTCACATGATTCTATTTTTCTTAAAATTTAATGCTTCATGATTTGAATATTAGTTTATATGTTAGTTTTTGTCAACACTAGGATTTATACTTGAACATATCATGGGCCTCAAAAAGATCTATTAGTAAGTGTGCTTAAATGCTTATTTGAACCCTTGAAATGTACTTGTGTTGCTTAGTTTTGATGATTCATACATATTTAAACTTATGTTCACCTTTTGGATTTGATTTATGATCATGTGCCTTTTATTTCATGTATATGTGTGTTTTGCCAAACCTTAAAATATACATGTATAACTCTTGAGTCTTTTGCCTTCAATGCAAATCCATTCATATAGACTCACTTGAGTTTAAGAGATATGTATGTATATTTCATGTATTGTCAAAACATACATATATCTTGACATATAGATTTTGTTTTCAATGATTTAATAAAAAAATGTGAGATAATTTTGATGTTTATGATTTTCTAAGGAATATTGTACCTTATTGCCATTTTCATGATGCCATGTTTCACATAACATTAGTACACTCACTTCTTTTGAAACTATTTGGACTTTATAGATTAGAGTGTTTGAGTGTTTTGTGTTTCATTGCTATTTCATGAAAATCCTTAGATTTATTCCTTGATAGAAGGATTTCGTACTAGTTGTTAAACACTCTCATTTAACTAGTTCGAATTCTTCATGTGCTGTTAATGCTAAGCTTAATTCAAATCTTATTTTTCAAGCTTATGCATTAGATTTTAAAATGGTATCAATATTTTTTATTTGATATCAAAGAGAAAATTCAAAATTTGTTTTGATAAAATAGAATTAATGATTTTGTTTTGATGAGAAAAATTCAAAATTTTTGATTTATATCTCCCCTCCTTGACTTTTTTATTTTTGACATAAAGGGGGAGAAAATTTGTTGATTTAATTTTACTTTGAACCCTTTGTTGATGATTGACAAAAAGGGGGAGAAGTATTTGTGTTTTTGTTTTGATATATATGCATGATTTCCTTGCTTAAGGGGGAGAAGTATTTGTCCTTCTTACTTAAGGGGAATTAAGATTTGTATTTATGCATATGTGTTTTGATTTATGCAAATAGGAGTAAAAAGATTTTGATTTATGCTTGTTGCATCTCCATATTTGCATCCATGTGCTTCATGATCATACTTATTATTTATTTTGTATGCATGAGTTAAGGGGGAGCTTCTTTGAAGCTTTACTTTAATCCATGCATATATAACGTCATGAGTTTTGTCATCATCAAAAAGGGGAGATTGTTGGCCCAAAGGCCTATCACCCTAGTTTTGATGATGATCAACTCATGAAGTTATGAGTACTAATGATGTAATACCCCGTTCCCGGAATACGTACTTAGTTGCGTATTCAGTTTCCCTATCGTGTTTTTTTTCGAATTACTTCCTGTATTCGACCGATTTCAGTTCCAAATTCATTTTCCTATAATTTGGATTTTATATGATTTTTCGGAATTTTCCTGAAATTAATTAAATATTTTCAAAACCGGTGTCGACCAGTGCCGCTGATCGATTCTCAGATTTTTATCTTGTAAACAGTTAGGAATTTCTAGAAGATCCTTTAGACATTATTTCTTAGAATCATATTTTCTATCTAAATACTTTTTCTGAGAATTTTATGAATTTATGAAAATTCCAACGGAGTCGGTAGATAACTGATTCCGGGATTTTTAATTTTAAAACTGTAAATTATTTCTTCAAACGAATTTCACCATGAGTCTTCAAATATTATTCTTGATTTTTGGTAAAATTTCCAGATCATTCCGAGATACTTGAATTTCGGGCATTTTTTCAATTATTGCAAATTCCATTTTCCACCTCATGTGCCACCTCAATTCCCACTCACCCTTCACCTAACCCCACTCACTCTCTCTCCTTCCCATAGCCGGCCAAGTGGCCAGGTGAGGGACACCTCACCCCCTCCTTTTTGCAAGAAAACCCCTCACTTCTATCTTAATTCCAACCCCTTTACAAAATCTCCAATCCTATAAATACATTTTCCTTTACACTTTAATCCTTTTCTTCCTCATTTCAACACTAGAGAGAAGAACTCTCACCAACCCTCTTCTTCCTCAACCACAACCCTAGCTCCAAGAACTCCCCAAGCTCTTCACCTCCAGCTCAAGTCACTTCTTTGGAGCTTGGATCGTAGCTCTCTCCGTCGCCAAGGATCATTTGGGAGCTACTCGTCGTCAACAACCTTTTCGAGCTCACTAACTCGAATCAAACGGTTCCAAGTGAGTATTTCACTCACCAAGACTTGAATTAGCCCTAGAACACTTGTATCTACACCTCTTGTACACCTAGGTCACCAAAATCATGAATTGAACCATCAAACACAATTTCCAGAAAATCTGTTCTGTCACTGTTTTTCCCACGATTAGTCGACTTACCCTAGGAGCTAGTCGACTAGAACACTTAGCTGAAACTTAGCTTTTCTGGAAAATACAGTATTAGTTGACTTACCCCAAATATCAGTCGACTAATCTTTTCTGGACCTAAATCTCAACTCTCTGGAAATCCCTATTAGTCGACTCCTGAATCCTCCTAGTCGACTAATCCTCCCTGGACCAGAAATCCAACTTTCTGTATCAACAGACTTAGTCGACTTAAATATCTGTTAGTCGACTGGAGACCCCTATTAGTCGACTAACCTTTACCCCTAGTCGACTAATTCTGACTGTGTGTCATAGTTAATTTCTGTTCTGAATTTGGTTCTTATACTTGTTATATGTGTATTATATCTTGCTTGTTCATGCTTCAATACTGGCTCTACATGACCTATTACTGGATGGATGTATCTCTTGTTATCTCATAACTTATTATTGCATATACTCGTTTCATGACATGTTAAATAGTAATATCACCACTTATCATGCCATCTCTTAAAACTAAGCATGATACACTTGACTTTTACATAAAAAGCACCAACTTACATATGGGTCGGGGGAAATATGCGGATATCGATACGTGTTCGTGTTTACAGTGGTAGTAGGTATATTGTACAATCATATTCCGGTCTAACCTGCGGTACACCAGGGGACCGAGGGGAGTGCTTGCTCCCTATTCCTGAATCAGTCATGACTAAGGGCATACATAAGACCCTCCTGAATAGCCTAGCGGCTGGCTTCCGTCACCAAGCAACGGAACAATCCTGGACCGTTATCCCGGGCATGTACGGGGTCCACTGTAAACATAGTTCGTCGATACCCCCGCTGTTTCCAATAAACAACCTTGAGTTACTAGGATATGGATCTATGTGCGCTGGGACGCTGGGTCACATAGCTAGATATCACAGTAAAGCAAGTAATAATAATAATAGACTAGAGCTATGCATTCATTCCTTTCTGACTTCAGTTATATATGCTTTCCTTACCTGTTGGTTTATATTCATTAGACCGTTCCAGTTTTCTTTATTCATGTATCCTACCCATTTGGCCATATATATTGTTTATCGTTACATGTCTTGATCCCTTGGATTTGCATATTCAGATTCCGAGGCTTGGGTCGAAGTGGAGCCATCCACCGAAGATCAGGCT
Organism: Agave tequilana; assembly: GCA_038442645.1. Lineage (NCBI taxonomy): Eukaryota > Viridiplantae > Streptophyta > Magnoliopsida > Asparagales > Asparagaceae > Agave > Agave tequilana. The sequence continues at coordinate 133,462 of JAVJIF010005874.1, read as the reverse complement.
TTCTTTAGTGAGCAGGCAGATTAGTTCCGGTCCTCGTGCCAGACTCTCTCCTTTTGTCTCACGGGATCTCCATCCTACTCGTGAGCTTTTTGTATACATATTGTATATATTCTTTTGGACTTGGTTATGATGTAATGCACACGTCATGTGTAATACTTTATAATACCCTGTGATAACTTTGTATGTGTACTTCTTGTGTTGGCATATGTATGGATACCACGCTTTGTCGTGTACTCTGTTTCTTGTTGTACTTTTATGCTTAGCGTATATACGTGGGGACAAGTTATGACCTACGTATATACGTCGCAGTGACGTCCCCGTATCTATGGAATCGGGGCGTTACAGGTTGGTATCAGAGCCTAGGCTCTCACACCTAAAGTACAATCAAGCAGCAAATTAATAATTTGCTGATGCCAACTACAATGTACAAAGTTATCTAGTCCTTCTTGATTCCTCCTTGATTCCATCCCTTGTGTCCTAAATTCCTTCCATTTTTCCAATTCCAGTTATCTTTCACCAATCGGTATGGAGAGAAGGACGGGCCGTAACCACTCGGGGCAAGCATCGAATGGACCCACAGGGGAGAATGTGGATATTTTGAAGGTCATTCAGACCATGATGGAAAACTAGCAGCAGCAGACTGAACTCCTCAGGCAAGAATTGGCAGCACCGAAGGAGCAGAGGCCGGGAAATGTATCGGACTTCAGGAGGCTGCAACCAGCCATCTTCTCGGGAGAAGAGAAGCCCTTGGATGCTGAACAATGGCTGACAGATACCGCAGACTTGTTGAATGCGGCCAGAGTACCGAAGGAGAATCAAGTGGAGGTCGCCAAGATTCAGCTGAAGGACATAGCCAGAACTTGGTGGCTAGCTGAAGAGGCCAGATTGGAGAAACCTGTCACCTGGGACACGTTCTCCAAGAGTTTCTACAACAGATTCTTCCCTGCTACTGCTCAGAAAGACATGGAAGAACAGTTTATCAGGCTTCAGCAAGGGAGCAAGTCCGTGGACGAGTATGCTGCAGAGTTTCTTAGATTGAGCCGCTTTGCTCCGTACATGGTAACGGACGAGGAGAAGCGAGCAAGCAGATTCCAGCAGGGCCTGCAGATGGACATACAGGTCTTCTTGATGCCCCAGCAACTGAAGACTTATTCTGAGGTTCTCACCATAGCTCGAGAGGTGGAGCGTGGGCTTGAGAAGAGGAAAGTTGACCAGATGGGGAACCAGACCATGAAGAGGCCATTTGTACCAATGGGGAGAGGAGGCCCATTCAGAGCAGCGAAGGTGCAGATGAGGCAGCAATTCAGACCAGCTCCTTACCAGACGGCCCAACCAGTTTCTTTCTGCAGTTATTGTCAGAAGCCAGGGCATATCCGACAGAATTGCCGGAGGGCAAATGGGTTGTGTTTGGTGTGTGGATCACGAGATCATTCTATAGAAGCCTGTCCGCACAGAAGGATGGGGATAGCCGGTCAAGCTTTGCCAGCACTTCCAGGACCCATAGACAGAGAGCACTTCCAGGGCCACTTGGGCAGAGGAATCAGGGACCAGTGATGAGGAGAGCTCTTCCCCTTCCGCCACAGCATGTTGCTCGCCCAGTCCAGAGAGGAGCCAGGACTGCAGCAGGGCGTGGTAGAGGTCAGGCTTACACTCTTACAGCAGAAGAGGCTGAGACTTCTGAGGAGGTGATAACAGGTAATATCAGAGTGCATTCTCAACCTGTTTTAGCCCTCTTCGATTCCGGTGCTTCGCATTGTTTTATCTCAGATCATTTTGTGGCATTGCATTCTATACCTGTTAAAGTGTTAGACCACAAATGGGAGATTAGTACCGGGAATGGAGTAGTCATGTCTTCTAGGGTCTGTGCTGATTGTCCAGTGGAACTTTGTGATAAGACCTTGGCCATAGATATGCTCGTGCTAGACACTAAAGGGTACGACGTAATCTTAGGCATGACCTGGCTCAGTCAGTACCATGCAGTCATTGACTGTAGGGAGAAGAAGATTATTTTCAGGATTCCCCGTCAACCGGAATTTCAATTTTGTGGTGAGGTGAAGTCTACCAAGAGAAAGACTCGGTTGACTACTTCAGAGGTTCAGAAAGGAGTACCGGTGTGGGATGAATTTCCAGGAGTGTTTGCTGAGATCTCAGGACTGCCACCAAAAAGGGTGATCGAGTTCTCAATTGATACTGTGCCTGGGACAGCTCCTATATCTAAGGCTCCGTACAGGATGGCACCGACGGAGCTAGAGATTCTGAAGAAGCAGCTGCAGGAGTACTCTGATAAGGGATTGATTCGGCCAAGTGCTTCACCATGGGGAGCTCCAGTGCTATTGGCGAACAAGAAGGATGGTGGTAAGAGACTTTGTATTGATTACAGGGAATTGAACAAGGTTACCATCAAGAACAAGTATCCCTTGCCAAGGATTGATGATTTGTTTGATCAGCTTCATGGAGCCCGTGTATTCTCTAAATTAGATTTGCAGTCGGGTTACCATCAGCTAAGGATGAAGACAGAGGATATCCCGAAGACGGCATTCAGGACCCGTTATGGCCACTATGAATTTCTAGTTATGCCTTTCGGAGTCACCAATGCCCCTGCAGTTTTCATGGATTTGATGAACCGAGTGTTCTCGCCCTACTTGGACCAGTTCGTTGTTGTCTTCATAGATGACATCTTGATCTACTCCAAGAACAACAAGGAGCATGCAGAACACTTGAGGATTGTGTTGCAGACCCTCCAGCAGGAGCAGCTTCATGCCAAGAGGAGCAAGTGTGACTTCTGGTTGGACAGTATAGCCTTCCTTGGACACATAGTTTCAGCAGAAGGAATTTCAGTTGACCCCAGCAAAGTCCAGGCAGTGAAGGATTGGCCCATTCCAAGGACGGTGACTGAGATTAAGAGTTTTCTTGGACTAGCAGGATATTACAGACGCTTTGTCCAGGATTTCTCTAGGATTGCAGCCCCGTTGACCAAGCTCACCCGGAAAGGAGAGAGGTACATATGGACAGAAGAATGTGCTTTGGCATTTGAGCAGTTGAAGCAGAGACTCATTTCAGCTCCGATCTTGAAGACTCCCTCAGGGAGAGGAGGGATGGTCATATTCAGTGATGCATCAGGGAAAGGCCTGGGGTGTGTGCTTATGCAACATGATCATGTTATAGCATATGCATCTAGGCAACTGAAGCCTCATGAGCGGAATTACCCAACTCATGACTTGGAGCTTGCAGCTGTGATTTTTGCCTTGAAGATTTGGAGGCATTATCTTCTGGGAGATAAGGTGTTGATATACACGGATCACAAGAGCCTCAAGTATATTTTCTCACAGAAGGAGTTGAACATGAGGCAGAGGCGGTGGCTGGAGCTGATGGCGGACTATGATATTGACTTGCAATACCATCCAGGCAAGGTCAATACAGTACCAGATGCACTGAGCAGGATGCCAGAGAATAGGGTGCTTGTCCAAATCACTCAGCAGAAGGAGTTGATTCAGGACATTATCAGATTGGACTTGATGTTGGTTCGAGGAGCTGAGGAGGCAGGACAGCTCATGGCTTTGCAGATTCAGTCAACATTAATAGATGAGATCAAGGAAGCTCAGAAGGAAGATCCCAGATTGCAGCAGTTCCGAGCTCAGGTAGAGGCTGGATTGAGGACTGATATCAGTATTCATCCGGATGGTGCCTTATATTTTGGTAGCAGACTTTGTGTTCCCCAAGGAGAGGTTCGGCAGAAGATTTTGGCAGAGGCTCACAGTTCAGCATATTCCATACACCCGGGGGGGAACAAGATGTATCAGGACATGAAGAAGCAGTTTTGGTGGAATGCTATGAAGAGGGAGATAGCCCAGTTTGTTGCCAAGTGCTTGGTTTGTCAACAGATAAAGATTGAGCATCAGAGGACGGCGGGACTTCTGCAACCTTTACCGATTCCCGAGTGGAAGTGGGAGCACATTACCATGGATTTTGTTACGGCATTGCCTCGAAGTCCTAAAGGTAATAATGCTGTGTGGATAATCATTGACCGTCTCACCAAGTCAGCTCACTTTATATCATTCAGGGTGGGACAGTCAACAGAGGTCTTGGCAGACAAGTACTTGAAGGAGATAGTTCGTCTACATGGAGTTCCTGTTAGTATTGTATCAGACCGAGACACCAGATTCAGATCTCATTTCTGGGAGAGTCTCCAAGAAAGTCTAGGTACTCGTCTGAAATTCAGTACATCATATCATCCTCAGACAGACGGACAATCTGAGAGGACTATCCAGATTCTTGAGGATATGTTGAGGGCCTGCATGATTGAATTCCAGGGATCATGGGAAGACCATCTTTACTTGGCGGAGTTTTCTTATAATAACAGTTATCAAGCAAGTATCAAGATGGCACCATTTGAAGCATTGTATGGGAGGAAGTGTAGGTCTCCGATTTGTTGGGATGAAGTCGGTGAGAGGGGACTTTTGGGCCAGAGATCCTGATTCAGACAACAGAGAAAGTCAGGATTATCAGAGATCATCTCAAGGCAGCTCAGAGCAGACAGAAGAGTTGGGCAGATTCACGGAGAAGGCCATTGGAGTTCCAGGCAGGAGATCATGTATTCTTGAGGATATCACCTACCAAGGGAGTAATCCGGTTCGGTACTCGTGGAAAGCTTAGTCCGAGATATATCGGCCCATTTGAGATTTTGGATCGAGTGGGAGATGTGTCTTATAGATTGGCATTACCGCCATCTTTGGACGGAGTTCACAATGTTTTTCACGTATCACAGTTGAGGAAGTATGTGAAAGATGATAGCCATATCCTGGATCACTCTGAACTGGAACTACAACCGGATTTATCATATCAAGAGCAGCCGATGGCCATTGTGGATAAAAGTGTCAAGACATTGAAGAACAAGGCTATACCATTAGTGTTGGTGTCTTGGAACAGGCATGCACCAGGAGAGGCCACGTGGGAGCGAGAAGATGTTATCCGTGAGCGTTACCCTCATCTCTTCACAACTTGATTGGTAAGACTCTACCTTCTTATTCCGATTCTTGTTCTTATCCTTATTCTTATCTACCGTTGTCTTCCTTCTTGTCCTTATTTATCTGTTCCCTTTCACTTTACGAAATTTCGAGGACGAAATTTTTGTAAGGTGGGTAGATTGTAATACCCCGTTCCCGGAATACGTACTTAGTTGCGTATTCAGTTTCCCTATCGTGTTTTTTTTCGAATTACTTCCTGTATTCGACCGATTTCAGTTCCAAATGTCATTTTCCTATACTTTGGATTTTATATGATTTTCCGGAATTTTCCTGAAATTAATTAAATATTTTCAAAACCGGTATCGACCAGTGCCGCTGATCGATTCTCAGATTTTTATCTTGTAAACAGTTAGGAATTTCTAGAAGATCCTTTAGACATTATTTCTTAGAATCATATTTTCTATCTAAATACTTTTTATGAGAATTTTATGAATTTATGAAAATTCCAACGGAGTCGGTAGATAACTGATTCCGGGATTTTTAATTTTAAAACTGTAAATTATTTCTTCAAACGAATTTCACCATGAGTCTTCAAATATTATTCTTGATTTTTGATAAAATTTCAGATCATTCCGAGATACTTGAATTTCGGGCATTTTTTCAATTATTGCAAATTCCATTTTCCACCTCATGTGCCACCTCAATTCCCACTCACCCTTCACCTAACCCCACTCACTCTCTCTCCTTCCCATAGCCGGCCAAGTGGCCAGGTGAGGGACACCTCACCCCCTCCTTTTTGCAAGAAAACCCCTCACTTCTATCTTAATTCCAACCCCTTTACAAAATCTCCAATCCTATAAATACATTTTCCTTTACACTTTAATCCTTTTCTTCCTCATTTCAACACTAGAGAGAAGAACTCTCACCAACCCTCTTCTTCCTCAACCACAACCCTAGCTCCAAGAACTCCCCAAGCTCTTCACCTCCAGCTCAAGTCACTTCTTTGGAGCTTGGATCGTAGCTCTCTCCGTCGCCAAGGATCATTTGGGAGCTACTCGTCGTCAACAACCTTTTCGAGCTCACTAACTCGAATCAAACGGTTCCAAGTGAGTATTTCACTCACCAAGACTTGAATTAGCCCTAGAACACTTGTATCTACACCTCTTGTACACCTAGGTCACCAAAAACCATGAATTGAACCATCAAACACAATTTCCAGAAAATCTGTTCTGTCACTATTTTTCCCACGATTAGTCGACTTACCCTAGGAGCTAGTCGACTAGAACACTTAGCTGAAACTTAGCTTTTCTGGAAAACACAGTATTAGTCGACTTACCCCAAATATCAGTCGACTAATCTTTTCTGGACCTAAATCTCAACTCTCTGGAAATCCCTATTAGTCGACTCCTGAATCCTCCTAGTCGACTAATCCTCCCTGGACCAGAAATCTAACTTTCTGTATCAACAGACTTAGTCGACTTAAATATCTGTTAGTCGACTGGAGACCCCTATTAGTCGACTAACCTTTACCCCTAGTCGACTAATTCTGACTGTGTGTCATAGTTAATTTCTGTTCTGAATTTGGTTTTTATACTTGTTATATGTGTATTATATCTTGCTTGTTCATGCTTCAATACTGGCTCTACATGACCTATTACTGGATGGATGTATCTCTTGTTATCTCATAACTTATTATTGCATATACTCGTTTCATGACATGTTAAATAGTAATATCACCACTTATCATGCCATCTCTTAAAACTAAGCATGATACACTTGACTTTTACATAAAAAGCACCAACTTACATATGGGTCGGGGGAAATATGCGGATATCGATACGTGTTCGTGTTTACAGTGGTAGTAGGTATATTGTACAATCATATTCCGGTCTAACCTGCGGTACACCAGGGGACCGAGGGGAGTGCTTGCTCCCTATTCCTGAATCAGTCATGACTAAGGGCATACATAAGACCCTCCTGAATAGCCTAGCGGCTGGCTTCCGTCACCAAGCAACGGAACAATCCTGGACCGTTATCCCGGGCATGTACGGGGTCCACTGTAAACATAGTTCGTCGATACCCCCGCTGTTTCCAATAAACAACCTTGAGTTACTAGGATATGGATCTATGTGCGCTGGGACGCTGGGTCACATAGCTAGATATCACAGTAAAGCAAGTAATAATAATAATAGACTAGAGCTATGCATTCATTCCTTTCTGACTTCAGTTATATATGCTTTCCTTACCTGTTGGTTTATATTCATTAGACCATTCCAGTTTTCTTTATTCATGTATCCTAGCCATTTGGCCATATATATTGTTTATCGTTACATGTCTTGATCCCTTGGATTTGCATATTCAGATTCCGAGGCTTGGGTCGAAGTGGAGCCATCCACCGAAGATCAGGCTTTCTTTAGTGAGCAGGCAGATTAGTTCCGGTCCTCGTGCCAGACTCTCTCCTTTTGTCTCACGGGATCTCCATCCTACTCGTGAGCTTTTTGTATACATATTGTATATATTCTTTTGGACTTGGTTATGATGTAATGCACACGTCATGTGTAATACTTTAATACCCTGTGATAACTTTGTATGTGTACTTCTTGTGTTGGCATATGTATGGATACCACGCTTTGTCGTGTACTCTGTTTCTTGTTGTACTTTTATGCTTAGCGTATATACGTGGGGACAAGTTATGACCTACGTATATACGTCGCAGTGACGTCCCCGTATCTATGGAATCGGGGCGTTACAAATGATCTTGTTTAATTAGTGACAGATTCTTTATCAAGATCTTAGTAGGTGCAAAGCTCAACAAAGGATATATTGTCAAGATTTAGAGCTTGCATGATGTGATCCAAGGAGCTTTTGGATCAAGCTTGGACCAAGTCAAGAAGATGAGAAGCCTTCAAGTGAAGACTTCAAGAGGATGAAGACTTGTGTCTAGGTATAAGATTTTTATTTGTTTTAGTTAAAATGTAAAGGATAGAATAGATTGGTGGATTGCTCAAGTCATATCACACACACACTCTTGAGATTTAATTGTCTTTTCATAAAAGAATTTTTAATTAGAAAAGACTCTTTCTTTTTGGTAAAAAGATTTTTCTTTGGACAAAATACATGTCTTGATTTTTGATGTTACCTATATACATATCTTTCAAAACCAAGTTTAGAGCCTTATGTCAAAAACTAGATATTCATCTTATTTGTGTAGTGAATCATATCCATACACACTATGCTTTAAAAGTATATCTTGTTTTTGTATTTGATGAGATTTTCCTTATGACAAAATATCTACTTTGGGTTTTGGTAATTTCTTATATACATATCCTTTAACCAAAACAAGTTTAGTGCTTTATGTCAAAAACTAGATATTCATCTTGATTGTGTGGTGGATCATATCCATACACACTTTGCTTTATAAGTTCAAAATATCTTGTTTTTGTATTTTGTGAAGTTTTGGAAAAAACAAGTTTTAGAAAAACATATTTTTAGAAAAACAGTTTTTATTTTGATTGAAACTATTTTTCTGGATTTACTGTGAATTTCTGGGATTTTATTAAGCCAAAAGACCAATCCTTAATCCCTATTTTTCTGGTTCTGCCAGTTCTGATTTTTCAGAACTGACAGAGGCCGGTCGACCGGGTCGGTCGACCGGACGTGCACAACGTGCACGCCAGTGTGCACTGGAGATCGGTCGACCGGGCCGGTCGACCGCTTCAGAGAGCTTTGCTCTCGGGAATTATCGGTCGACCGGGCCGGTCGACCGACAGAGAGTTTACTCTCTTCTCCAGTTGACTCGGTCGACCGGGCCGGTCGACCGGAGGCTGCAACGGTCGGATTTTTGACCGTTGCCGGTCGACCGGACCGGTCGACCGGTAGCTCTGACAGAGCCCAACGGTCAGATTTTTCTGGCCTCTATAAAAGGGGTTTTGGTCATTGTTTTAAGCCAAGATTTTGGGATCCTTACAATAAAGCTAACCCAAAGGACCCAAGAAAGTATGGGTACCAAAACCCCCACCCTTTGATTTTGATGTAGGTGAGGGCTCTCACAAAACGTGAGAGGATTGGTGCCTTGATAGCGGATGCAATGGACATGATGGACAAACTTTTGGATGCATTGCTATCAAGGAGCTTTGGTGGATCAACCACCATGCTAGGAGCTTTGGAGTTGGTAACAATTTCTAAACTCCTATTTTATTTATGTACATGCTTTTATTTTCATAATATCATTCATAGCATGTTCATGTTTTAAGATTTTATGTGCTTCATGTGGCATTTACATGCTTAAATGTAGAATGCGTCAAAACTTGCATTTATACATATATGTATAGTGAACTACAATTGACTAATATATATTTGGACTTCATGCTCATTTGTATCCACTATATGCATGTGTATAGGCTAGTTTTGATGATTCGGTCATTTATACTTGTTATGCCTATCTTTGATTTTACTTCATGTATATGTGTGTTTAATTCAAATCTAATAAATATACATGTATACCCTTGAGTCATTTGCCTTCATGCAATATATATTGGACTCTTTTAGATTTGGGATATGTATGCATATTGTTAGAATTGGATAAATCATACATATACCATGAAGATTAGTATTTTAAATAAATAATAAAAAAATTGATGATTTTTCATGTTTTTGATTTGTATTAAATATTAAAACATGTGTAAAACAAAATGTGATTTCTATGTGATTTGAGCTTCAATGACAACTTTCATGAAAATACTATTTACATAACCTTTGAACACTCATCTTTTATTCAAAAATATATTTATGAGCTTTATGGACTATGAGTGCTTGGATTTTTATGTACTTAGTCTCATTCATGAAAAACATATGATATGACATATTTGAAGGATCTTTAACTAGTTTTCAAAAACAATTTATACTAGTTATGTATTCTTCAAATAATTTTTGAGATTGTCACATGATTCTATTTTTCTTAAAATTTAATGCTTCATGATTTGAATATTAGTTTATATGTTAGTTTTTGTCAACACTAGGATTTATACTTGAACATATCATGGGCCTCAAAAAGATCTATTAGTAAGTGTGCTTAAATGCTTATTTGAACCCTTGAAATGTACTTGTGTTGCTTAGTTTTGATGATTCATACATATTTAAACTTATGTTCACCTTTTGGATTTGATTTATGATCATGTGCCTTTTATTTCATGTATATGTGTGTTTTTGCCAAACCTTAAAATATACATGTATAACTCTTGAGTCTTTTGCCTTCAATGCAAATCCATTCATATAGACTCACTTGAGTTTAAGAGATATGTATGTATATTTCATGTATTGTCAAAACATACATATATCTTGACATATAGATTTTGTTTTCAATGATTTAATAAAAAAATGTGAGATAATTTTGATGTTTATGATTTTCTAAGGAATATTGTACCTTATTGCCATTTTCATGATGCCATGTTTCACATAACATTAGTACACTCACTTCTTTTGAAACTATTTGGACTTTATAGATTAGAGTGTTTGAGTGTTTTGTGTTTCATTGCTATTTCATGAAAATCCTTAGATTTATTCCTTGATAGAAGGATTTCGTACTAGTTGTTAAACACTCTCATTTAACTAGTTCGAATTCTTCATGTGCTGTTAATGCTAAGCTTAATTCAAATCTTATTTTTCAAGCTTATGCATTAGATTTTAAAATGGTATCAATATTTTTTATTTGATATCAAAGAGAAAATTCAAAATTTGTTTTGATAAAATAGAATTAATGATTTTGTTTTGATGAGAAAAATTCAAAATTTTTGATTTATATCTCCCCTCCTTGACTTTTTTATTTTTGACATAAAGGGGGAGAAAATTTGTTGATTTAATTTTACTTTGAACCCTTTGTTGATGATTGACAAAAAGGGGGAGAAGTATTTGTGTTTTTGTTGATATATATGCATGATTTCCTTGCTTAAGGGGGAGAAGTATTTGTCCTTCTTACTTAAGGGGAATTAAGATTTGTATTTATGCATATGTGTTTTGATTTATGCAAATAGGAGTAAAAAGATTTTGATTTATGCTTGTTGCATCTCCATATTTGCATCCATGTGCTTCATGATCATACTTATTATTTATTTTGTATGCATGAGTTAAGGGGGAGCTTCTTTGAAGCTTTACTTTAATCCATGCATATATAACGTCATGAGTTTTGTCATCATCAAAAGGGGGAGATTGTTGGCCCAAAGGCCTATCACCTTAGTTTTGATGATGATCAACTCATGAAGTTATGAGTACTAATGATCTTGTTTATTAGTGACAGATTCTTTATCAAGATCTTAGTAGGTGCAAAGCTCAACAAAGGATATATTGTCAAGATTTAGAGCTTGCATGATGTGATCCAAGGAGCTTTTGGATCAAGCTTGGACCAAGTCAAGAAGATGAGAAGCCTTCAAGTGAAGACTTCAAGAGGATGAAGACTTGTGTCTAGGTATAAGATTTTTATTTGTTTTAGTTAAAATGTAAAGGATAGAATAGATTGGTGGATTGCTCAAGTCATATCACACACACACTCTTGAGATTTAATTGTCTTTTCATAAAAGAATTTTTAGTTAGAAAAGACTCTTTCTTTTTGGTAAAAAGATTTTTCTTTGGACAAAATACATGTCTTGGTTTTGATGTTACCTATATACATATCTTTCAAAACCAAGTTTAGAGCCTTATGTCAAAAACTAGATATTCATCTTATTTGTGTAGTGAATCATATCCATACACACTATGCTTTAAAAGTATATCTTGTTTTTGTATTGATGAGATTTTCCTTATGACAAAATATCTACTTTGGGTTTTGGTAATTTCTTATATACATATCCTTTAACCAAAACAAGTTTAGTGCTTTATGTCAAAAACTAGATATTTCATCTTGATTGTGTGGTGGATCATATCCATACACACTTTGCTTTATAAGTTCAAAATATCTTGTTTTTGTATTTTGTGAAGTTATGGAAAAACAAGTTTTAGAAAAACATATTTTTAGAAAAACAGTTTTTATTTTGATTGAAACTATTTTTCTGGATTTACTGTGAATTTCTGGGATTTTATTAAGCCAAAAGACCAATCCTTAATCCCTATTTTCTGGTTCTGCCAGTTCTGATTTTTCAGAACTGACAGAGGCCGGTCGACCGGTCGGTCGACCGGACGTGCACAACGTGCACGCCAGTGTGCACTTGAGATTGGTCGACCGGGCCGGTCGACCGCTTCAGAGAGCTTTGCTCTCGGGAATTATCGGTCGACCGGGCCGGTCGACCGACAGAGAGTTTACTCTCTTCTCCAGTTGACTCGGTCGACCGGGCCGGTCGACCGGAGGCTGCAACGGTCGGATTTTTGACCGTTGCCGGTCGACCGGACCGGTCGACCGGTAGCTCTGACAGAGCCCAACGGTCAGATTTTTCTGGCCTCTATAAAAGGGGGTTTTGTCATTGTTTTAAGCCAAGATTTTTGGAGACCTTAGAGCTAGTTTTTCCCAGTCTTTCTGAAGGGTTTTTCTCCACAAAATTAGAGTCAATACTTCCAATTAAAAGGAGAGTTTTATCAAAGAGTGTAAAAGAGATTTTCTTGTGTTTTTCACCAAAGATTCTTTCCTTGCTTTCTCACACAAACACTTGAGCATCCATTAAGCTATTCATCCTATAGGAGTGTTATTGTGAGAGGATTTTAGGTGATCAAGAGTTGTGATCACCAAAGTTCATCTTTGTTCTTTGAGAAGGCGGACGGTTGTGTTCGCGGTTTGATTGAGGGTCCTAGTGAGGACTTGGTGTTGTTTGGTCCTAGTGAGGACTTGTAGCTTGAGGTGCGGCCTCGACGAGCCGGTGGGCTTGTGGTGTGTAAGGGACTTTGGGAGTCCGAGGGCTTGTAGGTGTTGCGGCACCAAGGAGAGATCCGGTTGGATCGTGCATAGTGGAAATCCTTCGTGTGTCGAAGGCGGGGATGTAGAGCAAGTGTGCTCGAATCTCGAAACAAACCCTTTGTGTTTGCGATTGCTCACTCTTGCTCTCTTACTCTTTTTGTCTCTATTATATCTTGCATTACTTACATTGTATTTACTTTACATGCTTGATATACCCTTGTGCATATTTGATATATACTTGCGTGGGATTGTTGCTAACACTTGTATTCAACCAAGAGAGCCAACGCGGCACCTCAACCCATTCAAGGGGAATCTAGAGGAGTTTGTCCAGAGCCTCGCAAGGGGAATTCGGCAACACTCTTGTGTTATACATAAGTGTTTAATAAAAGTAGTTTAAATTGGTCAACTTAGTTTTAATTCCGCATTATTTGTTCATAAGTGACCATTAGATTAGCCATCACCTATTCACCCCCCCTCTAGGTGATCTTACAAATACATAAGGAAATGCATGGCCGGCAGAGAACAAAAATTGCCTTATTAGAAGAAAGATTTCATGAGATAAAGAAGAAATTAAAAGTATTACTCTTACCTATTATCAGATGTGCCAAGTTTCGAGGACGAAACTTTTTCTAAGGGGGGTAGGGCTGTAACACCCGGATTATTAAACCCGAGTTAAAGTAATATTATTGGGTAATAATATTTTTCTGTAATTATGCATGGATGTATATACTGCATGAAATGCTCGTATTAAATACTGGGTGTTGGTATTCATACCTATTTTTTATTGGATTAAATAAATTGGGAAAATGAAGAAAGAAAGAAAAATAAAATAAAAAGAATAAAAATAAAATAGTGAGTATGGGAGGAATAGAGGAGTAAGTGGGAGTAGGTGGGGGAAGGGGGAGAGATAAAATCTCTCCCCGTTCACTCTCTCTCTCTCACACTCTCAATCTCTCTCCCTCACTCTCATTTCTCTCTCTCTCACCCTCTCTGGGGTGTTGACCGGCGGCACGCCGGAGGCCGGCCAGGTGCCGGTGGCGCGGGGCAGGTTCGGCGGCCGGCGGTCGGTGGCCGGGCGGCGTGGTGGGGGGAGCAACAGGCCCCCACCCTTTCCCTCTTTCTCTCTCTCTCTCGTCTTCTCTCTCTCTCTTCCCGAGCTCCGGCGGCGGAGCAGCGCCGGAGCGGCGCTGGAGGCCGCGCTAGCTGCGGCGGCGCTGGACGGGGCCGGCCAGGCCGCCGGCGGAGGCCGCAAGGCCGGCCCGCGCGCGCTCGTGCAGCAGCAGCGCATGCTGCTGCTGCTGCTATTGGGTTTGACAACCCATTTGGGTTTGGGTTTAAAACCCGACCCGTTAAGAATCCAACCCGTTTCCATTTAAAAAGGTAAAAGTTCATTTTAGCCCCTGTGAAATTATAAATTACTTTGGGGACCCTAAAAAATTACAAACAGCCCCCTGAATATTTTCAGTTATTACGTATCTAACCTTTTATATTGGTTTTGGTTTCCGAACGATATCTTGGCCATCCGAAGTCAGATTCGGACGATTCTTGAGCCGTTGTGATCGTGAAAATGAGAGCTACATATCTGGTATATCAGTATACGGTATTGGGTGTTCAAAATTTATCGTTATACCCGGTGAGTGGAAGCCCTAACTTAAATCTTATTTTTCCCAGTTTAGATATAATTGTTATTGGAAAATTATTGATAATATTGATTCATTAGAACTAAGAGATTACATCATTAGAAGGATGATTGTGACAGTCATTATAAAAGTGAATTGGTGTTATGAAACTAAAATCCAAATAGAGTATCCGGATAAGGAATCACGGATATGTTATGTATATGTGTGTGAGAACCTAATACGGGTATGATACCAAATTGAGAATTATTATTTAAAATTCATATAACATGACCATTAAGAGTCTGTAAGTGTATTAAATTGATTGCGCATAGGCCTATGCCACATAAGTTATGTGGTTGTGCAATTCTGAGCATCATGTATATGTTGCGAGTATTTACTAGGATTAGGAATCGAACAATTAAGTGCTGGGTTCTGATAGAAATGGTAAAGTATAAATTTTGGTTATTACCATCTACCCGTCTGTGATGAATATTGATGTCACTCACCTGAAAGTCATTAAGTGGGTAAAGTTTACCTCCGATTTCATTACACATTGTGATTGCATGTGTATTGACTGTTAATATTATAATGACGATAGTTAAATGAAGATCGATATTATATGCAAGTGATGTCCAATCTGTTATGAAAGTAATAGTTATGGATAATAATAATCAGATGGTGGTTGGTTAACACCGGTGTACCCAGTGAGTAGACTAAACAGTGACAACCGGGAATCGATTACAGATCATGACTGTTTATTTATTAACAAGAGATAATTAGAAATCAGTTAAGATAAAAGATCACTTGAGACCCATTAACCATGATTGGATAATTATAGAATCGGTTATGTTGATACTGGTATAAGCAGAATCCTAAGTTGATATTAGGATTGAACTAAGCAAATGAAATTGGAAATTATCTTCGAGTAACTCGATGTAACCGTGATATAGAAAACTCTGCTAAATGGGATACATGTAATTGATGCAGTATGATAGAAATAGCGTACTGGTTAAAGTATTGAAGGTTTTGTTAAAATTGATAACTCGGATGGGATCGGGATATTTCGGTAAATTAGCAACTGTGAACGTGAACCAATGATGATGGAACTGATCTAATAATTGATAATGAACTGAATTAGAGCAACTGAATTCCTAACTCTACCGGACATGCTTGATAAGTAAATTGAATATCAAAAGCTTATTGTTAAGCTAAGTATACGGGATACTCAAATATTATGTAGTATGTCGAGTATTGATCTTGTGAATACTGCTTTCGTATTTGTTGTGCTTCATGATATATACGCTCATAACGTGATTTTGTGTATCAACTAGCACACTTGAGACAGTAAGGGTCAGCTGGTGACCTACATGATTATATATCGATTAAGTTGTTAATTGGTAGCAACTGAAAGCAATTTGATAGATAAATAACTAAGATTTATCGAACCCAATGAGAGGTGGAAGAATAAAATCGTTGAAGCAGAACTCGCAAGTAGATATCGTACTTTTAGCGGTAAATGATTATTAATGAAAACTACTGAATAAGATCAAGTCTGATGATTATCAGATAATGGGTGACCGATGATGGTGTATAAGTATCAAGTGAGTAATTAAACTGGTGAAAACCTTTTAGAGTCAGTATTGAGTAAATTTGACAACTTAATATTAAGTATATCGATTATGATGGATAATTCGATATCAACAAAACAAATACCGATAGTATTGAAGTAGTATTTTGGTATGCCTACTCGATATACCGGAGACTTTCAAGTATTCTTGTAATTGATTTAGCAGAACATCGGAATCCTCTACTTGGCTTGGAAGTCACATCTTTATAGTGACACCGATTATATCTAACCTGGTAAGAGTTAGACAATTACCTTAATAATTGAAAGTTAGTAATACAGACGAAAGATTGAGCGACGTGTCAATTAGATTAGTAATCCAGTATGGGTAAGTGATATGTGTATGTGTACGCATGTACATATGTGTGTGGTTTGATTCACATGCGAACACAGATGATGATTTGGCTAGTAAATGACTGTGTGGTTTGGAACTAGAAGATAGAAGTAAGCAATAATAAAACATGCTGTATAGAAGTCAGTAGCGTTAACACCAGTATTGATGGAACCTGGGATAAATTTGGGCTGTACCAAATAAAAGTATTAGAACCAGTCCTTACTTGAAATGAAGGATAATTATGATATCAAAAGTGTAATAATTCATTAATATCAGAATTGTCATGTAACTATCACTTGTATTAGAAGTAATGAGAAGATTCTGAATTTAATTAAGTTGTAGCCAATAGGCAGTTTGCCTGAGGATAAAAGAGGCAAATGATGACAAATTCCGAATGTTAATTAAATGACAAAAGATAAATAAGTATTATGATTAGGAGAAGCGAATACTGTTACTATTGTTGGCCCAAGGTTACAATCACCCATGATTAGTGTATTTTGATGATTACAAAACATATTAGTTATTTGTACTAATAATATTTGTTGTTTAAGTGTGTTTCAGGTTTCTATTCATTCTAGAAGTCTTCTCTCATAAATACAAGGATTTGGACTCAAGTCAACTCCAATTGGGCTCAAGGAACAAGTGTTGAAGATCATATGAAGAAGCCTATTGAGATCTTGAAGTCCTTAGAATCTTTGTAAGAATAGAATGTTAAAGTTTGAGTCTTGGTTATTTGGCTCTAGGATACACACACACAAATTTGGTTTTGATAAAATTTGGTCTTGTTTTCATTTTCAAAATTTGGTTTCATGCCTTAGTAGAGATTTACATGAACCTAAGTTTTATAAAATAAATATCTTGTCTAGATCATGTATACATACTCCTACTAACATGTTACTATAGTTTGTTTAAACCTAAAACAATTTTTCAAATTTTTCCAAGTTCAAAATCCTGCAGTTTTCCTTTTTTTCAGGCTGACCGGCCGACCGGCCCGGTCGACCGGCACCATAGCCTGGACGTGCACGTCTGTGCACGTCCGTCGGTCGACCGCGCCGGTCGACCGACCAAGAGCACTCTGCTCTCTGGTTTTCTGAGTCGACCGGACCGGTCGACCGGAAGAAGGAAACTGTGTTTCCTCTTTTGGGACGGTCGACCGGACCGGTCGACCGAGAGCCAACGGCTCTTTGCAGCTGGGCTGGCGGTCGACCGGACCGGTCGACCGCCAGACCTGCAAAAATCCAACGGCTCTTTCCTCTTTGGGCTATTCTGAAAAACTGTTTTTGTTTTCTGCTTTAACAGATTTTTGGAGAGTTGTTGGGGAGCTTTTGCAGGTCAAATTAGGTGTAAAGAAATTGTTTTTAACCTATTTTCTAACCCTATAAATAGAGGAGAAGTCTCTCTTGCATATTACCTAGAAAAATCCTCAAGTTTGTGTTGTTTTCAAAGAGAAAAGAAAAGAGTTTAAAGTTTTCATTCCAATTCTTTTTGAGCTTGTTTTTCAGTTTGTTTGATTACTAATATCACTCTACAACTGAAGTTTTTCTCACCACACTTCATAGAGCCAAAAATCCAATACTCATTCTATAGTGAAGTTGTAATTGAAGTGAGAGTGTTTGTAAAAGAGTTTGAGAAATAGTATAGTGATCTTGTTGTGATCACTTTGTTCTTGTAATCCTTTCCTTGTGGAGCAACCTCTTCGGTAGAGGTCCTTTATACTCGGTGGAGCTCGGTGCTCGGTCTTCGGTAGACCAAATTGTAAAGGCGTTCTCGGTGGATAGTGGAAACCCTTCACGGAGGTGAAGGCGGGGAGTAGAGCGGTGGCTCGAACCTCGAAACAAATCACTTTGTTTGCGATTGCCTTTGCGTCCAATTCTTGCTTTACTTTTCAATAGTTCCTTATTGCTTTCTATTGCATACTTGTGATATTGTTTAAATCTCTTGTGCTACTATTTGCTTGCTTATAATTCTTGCCATATATCATTGTGTTTGCATCATTCTTCATATCATCCATTTCATACTTGTGTGTGCCAATCCCGTACTCATCCAACAAGAGCTTCACATAGCGCCTCAACCCATATCAAGGGAATCAAGAGGAGTTTAGTACAGAGCCTCGCAAGAGGAATTCGGCTACACTTGTTGAATTGTACTAAGTTGAGCCTCACTTGTTTTAGGTTCCGCATTTAGAGAGTTAAAATTTTTAAGATTAGCAATCACACCTATTCACCCCCCCTCTAGGTGTTTTCAACTACGAGTCAGAACTTCACCGGTAAGATATTGGGGTCATTAAGTTGAATGCTTACATGGGTACATGATCGATACGTTATTGTGTATGCATAGTAGTCTAACACATGCCTCTTAAAAGGAAATAGTTTTATGAATGAGCATCATACTTGACTTCATGCACATGTTTGGCTACACATATATTGGAATGATATAACATGTTAGTTATCTTAAAAAGGCTTGCATGTTGTTAGTTTAATAAGTGGTTACTTATATATGTTAATGTCTTTCTTAATATTGGCATCATGTAAAGTAGGAATCATGTGAATTCCTATGTTGATATTATCTTATGAATCCTTGCATGTGGTTATTACACGAAGGATATGATGTTGGCCCAAAGGCCTTCCACCCTAGTTTTGATGATGATTAACTCATGTAGTTATGTTTACTAATAATCTTGTGTTGTTTAAGTTTCAGATCTTTAACCAAGATATTAGTTGGTGATTAGCTTCAACAAGGAGTTTAGAAGCTTTTCATGATGATTCCAGGGCCAAAGCTTCAAGATCATACATTGCCTAGCCCATGGATGGAGTTTTGGAGCAAGTCTACTTGAAGATGAAGATCATCAAGAAGACTTAGGTATCCATAATTTAGTTAGTGTGTTTAGATCCAATTTGTAAAGCTTAGTATAGTTGATATGCTCAAGTGCACAACACACACGTTTTCATGTTTTGGATTTGATTTTCATGAATAGTAGATCAAAACAAGTTTACTTTATCTCTATGTATATTAGATGTATTCTAGATATACATACATGGTTTAACTTGCTAGACAAACTTATTTTGATATCCCTATTCATGTATTGAAAAATCAAGTTTGATAAAAATACAAGTGTTGGTTTTTTGATAAACTTTACAAGACTCAAAAATGAATTTATATGATTAATATATGTCTTGAAATTTTTATCACAAGTTTGTGTTTCCATATAAAATGATAAAATTATTTTTGGTGATTTTTAGAAGTGTTAAAAGATTTTTAGAAAATATTTTAACATGTTTTTCTGACCCAGATTGTTGTTCCAGGCTTCAACCAAGTCGACTTGGTCCTCTGACTAGTCGACTAGGGGAGGAGTCGGTCGACCGGGCCGGTCGACCGACGTGCACAAATCTGTGCACGTTTGGAGGCACTGGGACGGTCGACCGCTCCGGTCGACCGGGGCACTTACAGTGCTCTCTGTTTGTTTCGGTCGACCGGGCCGGTCGACCGCAGTTGCCCAACGGTCATATTTTCGACCGTTGGCGGTCGACCGGGCCGGTCGACCGTTGCCTGTCAGAGCTGCCAGCTCAGCTCTAACGGCTAGTTTTGTATTGGGGCTATATGTAACCCTCGGTTTCCTATGTACGTGTGTCAATACTGATATCCGATTCTCGATATAATCATCCTGGTAATCGGATTAAGAATTTTTCAGCTCAAGATTTTATTTTCCAATATTTTGAATTTTTAGAATTTTCTGAAAATTTTTAAGAATTAATGGAGAAGAATCTCAACTCAAGGTAGACTAGTGTCATGGACTGACTCCAAGATTTTTAATTAGCAATTGAGGATGAATTTTAGAGATCCGACTTCACAACAATGTTCAGGACTACAATCTTCTATTTTGTGAATTTTTGAGGATTTTTCTGAATTAATAGAATTAAATCCAATAAAATAATGATTAAGTATTTATTCAAAAAAAAAATGCAATAAAAATAAAAGTTGAAAAACCTTCTTTAATGTGTTATCAGTATCGAACCCGTGACCCCCAACAAGGTGCTGAAACAACCAACCACCAGACCCTTCAGTTTTTCTATGAATGGGAGAACCAAATTATTTATTCTTTGAAAGCGTTGTCTTTCTCTTCCCATGCAGCACCTGCATATCCACGTCGTCCTTTTTCTCCCACTTTTCCCTCCGTCTCTCTCTCACTCTGTTACGATCTCCCACTCTGTTGCGATCTCCCACGTCCTCAGCCTATCTCTCACGCCCCTATTCTCCTTTTCTTCTCCATCTCTCAACCGTGCAAACAGCCCACACCCACACATCCCTGCACCTCTCCTCCATCGGCGTCGGGCCGGCGTCAAAGCATGAATCCAAGCCGTCGGCAGTGCACACGGCATCTCCATCGGTTTTCCCCGTGCGCGCGTCCAACTCCGGCGAACCGCGAAGCACCCTTCTCCTCCTCCAGGCCAAGCTTCGCCGTGCTCCTCCTTGCGCGAGGCCCCAACAGCACAAGACCGAGCTTCCCCAGGCCGAACACCTCTCTCCGGCGAGCTCCGTCAGCATCCGCGAGCACCCCGACGGTCCACGGCAGTCCATGAGCCAGCACAGGCCGTCCCTGCATGGTGAGTCATCTCTTCTCTCTCTTCCTTTATTATTTATGCATGTATGAATGGGTGTTTCATTTTGATGTGCTGTGAAACTTTCACATGGTGCGTTATAAGTATCAATGCATGTGGGTGTGTGTGGAGATATATTTACATTTAAATACATGCAAATGTAGGTGCATAATTAATTAATGCGTGTGTGTTGGAGACTTTTTCCTCCGAGCCGTTTTCCGGCTCTCCGCGTGTCGCGGTGGATCACCGTCGGCGAGCATGAACGTAGTCACGCCCGTCACGACGAGACCCTCAATCCAACGACATCCTCCGCGGCCTCCGCCTCCTCCGTCGGAGCCTCCGTCGGAGCGCCGCCGACCTCCATCGTGATTTTATGGTGGATATTTATATACAGGAACCAGGGAGTTTATGAATGCACACTTGCAGGGACGTCCACATATTGCATTTAATAGAAGATATTCATGTATGGTCCATCCTTCATCCTTATTTAATCACCATCAACATCTACCACGTGTGCGGGACATGCAAGCTCACACTTATAACCTGTATACTCAAATGGCGGGGACTCCTTGCTGACAGTCTTTCAGCAATTTGCAAACCAGTGACACCTATCCTAGTTGATATCTAGATTCAACTTCTATAATTCCGAGAGCCCCTTCGTGGCCTAGCCCAGGTCATGCCCTTGCTGCGTGAGTTTTCTCTCACCTTCTTTGCATAATTACAATGGTAGTGAGTTTTTATGAGTGATGTTAACTTGCACAAGTTTTAGTTCATTCAGGTATTTCATCAAACACCCAGAAAATATAGAAAAATTCTCAGTTTAAATATAAAATATTTAATATATATATATATATATATAAGTTCGTGGCCTTGGCCGAGCCCAGCACTGGACAAGGCTCAGGCCTGACCCTAAATTCATTTGACTTTTCCCTCTCTAAGCTCTCTTCTTTTGTTCAACGTAATGCCTTTAGTTTAGATCAGATATCATGCATTTTGGTGTAACAAGCAATTGTACTTAATTTTTACCACTGGCTTCAAATTAGGAACTAAAATAATGTCTTGGTTTTCTACATAGTTTATTTTGTGCCAACATGAGGTACATCACAGACTAGTTCATGTAATATAGCAAGTATGCATTAACAATAGAACCCTTGTAGCCTTTATTTATAACTTCATTTGGGAATATAAATGCATGTATTAATTATGTGTGCTTGCTGTGAGCATCTTGTGTGTGGTGTTTTATTTGAGTAATTTGTATTAATACATGCATATGTATATGTATATATACGAGTATGTATTTGTATGTGCGTATGTTGGATGGTGTGCATGTGTCTGTAGAGTGTATGTGTCATGCGTACTGCATATGTATACGTGTGTCCTTGAGTGTTCGGTGGCATGTTGCAGCAATCCGGACCCGTTACAAGAGATCCGGATATGTATTCGTTGTGTACCTGATACATAGGAAATTTGAAGACCGATCTATGGGATGAGCCGTAGATCAGTACTGGTTCGTGCAGTGAAGATCAGACGGCGATTCGGTTCCGAAACCGTATCATTTCATGTGAGTGTTCCTTGTTTTCTTATTGAGTATTTTGATATTATTTTATATTAGTGCTTTTAACTGGTTCCTATATACGTTATTATGTTTAAACAGTGTTCATGTTTAATTACTGTTTATGCATGTCAATTATTGCTCATGTCCACATTCACGTATTAAATACATAATCAACAAACCCTGGAAGACCACATTGCTGATTCAGAATAAATATCCTGATACCATTTAGATAACTTGACTAACTATATGACATCTAACTGATAACAATACTATGCATATTACTGAAAGTTACTGGGACAAGATTGTTGACCGTAACCCCGGTACAGTCCTATTGTTCATCGTATACACGGTTACGTTACTGTCCACTGTTACTGATATTGTTCACCGTGTATACGATTACTGATTGACTGTTACTGTACTGTTATTGTTACCGTCACCATATCGTCCCAGTGTTCTAGATAATATGGACATTGACTGATTTAACTGAATTGAATAAATAATAATGTAATTGAACAACTTACACTGGGATTGGGAAAATTGATGGAGGAGACAGCGTCTGTATTTTGGGTGGACCTAGGATACAGGTTGCGCAGCCGACTGAGGGTTCCACTGCAGGGTTCCTGGGGGATGACTGACATCCCATCTGTTACTGTTACTGTTCCACTGTTTTCACAGTGAGATTACTGTTACTGTTACTGAGTACCTAGCGGTACGGCCTGGTTCAGCGCCAGGAAACTGAGGCCGTGGTCCCGGGTATGTACGGGACCCACCTAAAGCATGGACAATGTCTCCAACCAATCAGTTTTAATAACTTAGGACCCTGATTGACACGTGTAGTAGGCGTAGCATGGGATGCGCCTATTACAGGTGGCAATTAGTGTTCGCTGACGTAATAAATAATAATGAACTGTTAATGTATTGTGACTGACATTAATCACCTGACTGTACATTTGTATCACTGTGATAGACACATGACCATAACCATGACCGGATTGTATAACAAGTAGTGACATGCTAGGTTACACACCACAACGTCAGTGTTGTTTACAGTTATGTTAGTTACCTTGTTCTACATACATGTTGTTATTCGGTGTTTATCATGTTATTTAGTGCTTTCAGTTATCTGTTATTATTATTTATGCACTGTTTATCTGCACGAGCTGTTTTCCCTTTACACACACACTCATTATGGTCGCGTTCTGACGACCCTGGATTTGCACGTCCAGATATTGGACGATTGTTTTATTGTGCAGGTGTCCGTTGAGACCGTCCATAATGCGAGGAGTTGGACTCTCTCTTCCTCCCTTTTTATTCTGGTATTCTTGCATTCTTATTCCTGCTATTGTTCTTTGATTCCTGTATATCACATTTTGCTTCCATTCTATTCCTTATTTCATTGAGATCATGTGTAGTCATTATATGTATTATTGCAGTGATCATTGATTATTATGGTTCAGATTTATAGCTTGTTCAGATTACCTTAGGCTTAGCGTGTATGCGTGAGGTATTTTCCTCGCGTATATACGTCGCCGACTCTCGTCGCGACTCCATTCCCGCGTATTTTGGGAAGCGGGGCGTGACACTATATATACCCCATCTCTTCATAGTTTTTGCAGAAGTTTTTAAGGGCAAAAATTCCAGACCTTCTTTAGTGTTTTTAAAGAGTTTTCAAAAGTGTTTTGCGCTTTAAACTTCCAATTTGATTTGTGTTCTGGGTTTTTGGAAAATCAAAGAAAATAGGAATTTGGGATATTTGTATTGGTTTTCATTCTCTATCTTTTACAAGAGTTTTTCCAAGTATTTTTTTTGTTGCTTGTTTCCAAAAACACCTAGTTTTCCACACTTGAGCTATCTTCTATCCTAATCTATTAGGATTATTTGTTTTGTGGAAAAGAGAGAAAAAGAGAAGTGTTTGAGGTTAAGCCTCTAAGTTATAAACCCTCCTTGATTTTGTTGTATCCCTCTTTGGTAGAGGTTGATCGGAGTGGTATTGTGGTTGGATCCCTCTTCGGTAGAGGTGTTCGTGTTTGTATTGGCTACGGGCCTTATCCCTCTTCGGTAGAGGTGGATTGTGGTTGTATAGCCTCGGTGGCTTTGTAAGGATTGAGAGAGGAGTTCGGTACTCCTATAGTGGATTGGAAATCCTACACGGTGGTGTAGGCGGGGATGTAGAGCTAGGGGTTCGAACCTCGAAACATATTCGTGTGTTTGCGTTTGATCCAATATCTCTCAACTCTCTCTCTAAATTATTTGTGCAAAGCATCATACATAACATCATATCATATTTGCTTGTGTTGAGCATAATTCATATCATATATATCTATTTGCTTGTGTTGCCTTGCATATATTCTTATTGCTATTCATCTTTATTTGCTTGGCTTGCTTGTGTGTGTGCCTAACTTATACTTAACCAACAAGAGCTTCACATAGCACCTCAACCCATTCAAGGGGAATCAAGAGGAGTTAGTCCAGAGCCCTTCACGGGGAATTCGGCTACACTTGTTGTGTTGTATTAAGTTTGTGCAAGATTTGCATTAGCCTCCGCATTTAGCGCACTTAGTTTTGCATTTAGTTTTAGATTAGCACTAACACCTATTCACCCCCCTCTAGGTGTCCCTTTCATATGATTATCGCATGTTTGGAGGAAGGGACCGGGTTGAACAGGAGTTGATCGAAGGAGAGAATAATACGTGATATAACATATCGGAGGAAGGGACCGGGTTGAGCCGGAGGTGATCGAAGGAGAGAATAATACGTGGTATAACGTATTGGAGGAAGGGACCGGGTTGAACCGGAGGTGATTGAAGGAGAGTATTGATATTATTTTATTGAAGTATGCTTGAATGATTGTTTATGATATCCGGTATATGGATATGATTGGTTATGATATCCGAATTATGGATGTTAATAGGTATGGCACCTAGTATATCATATGATTGTTTATGATATCCGGTATATGGATATGATTGTTACGATATCCGAATTATGGATGTTAATAGGTATGACACCTAGTATATGCATATGATGGATTATGATATCCGGTATATGGATATGATTGGTTGTGATATCCGAATTATGGATGTTAATAGGTATGGCACCTAGTATATCATATGATTGTTTATGATATCCGATATATGGATATGATTGTTACGATATCCGAATTATGGATGTTAATAGGTATGACACCTAGTATATGCATATGATGGATTATGATATCCGGTATACGGATATGATTGTTATGGCATCCAGTATATGGATGTGAGTGTTCCGTATTTCTTTATGTATGAACACATTTATAATTGGATACTATCAAGAGTAGTGTGTGATGTCATATGTATATTGCGAAAGGTGCAATATTGAACCATACTTCAACTAATCTAGTGAGTAAGATTAGGCTCTTTAAGAGTTGTGTTGTGATCATGACTATATATATATGAAATACGAACATGTTACAAACTGAAACCGGAGAGGTGATTATAAGAGACTAACGAGTAGGTCAAGTATTGCAAAATCATTGAGATTGTGTGATAATAAAATATTGGTCATGTGTACACAGAAGAATACATAGGGAAGTAACAGATAATAGAAAGAGTATGATTCATAAGCTGCAGTATCAACTACAAGTAGAAAGTATTGAAACTGATTTTTGATATCGCTCAACTGCATAATACTCCAAGTACAATGATAGTATCATACAAACTCTATTTTGAATGACTTCATACACTGAGCTGTTGAGCTCACCCCACCACAGATTGATATTTTCAGGTCACGGCAAGGCGAAGGTCCGACTTAGAGCTGCAAGGATGTTCTCCTGAGATGACGTATGTACTTATTGTAGAATGTAAATCCTTTTGTAAACTCTGATGTTATTAGTCACTATGAGTTAGAATAGTATATCACGGAAGCACTCTTCTGTATATGTTTATTTGATGGACCTTGGGAAGAACATATGATGAAAATGAGATTTATAAGTAGGCTGATGTTAGCCGAAATCTAATTATTGTATTGAGATGGAGTCTATATTTCAGAGGAGATGCTGCCAAAATTTCTTTAGTATATTCTGATTAACGAGCAATACGGTTGATGATCATGAAATTTTAAGGTAATTAAACCTGGGGCCGTTACATGATGCCTTCTCTCTCAGCCCGATCGGGCTTTTATAGGCCAATGAGCGCCTGAAACGACGCCTCGTAAAGAGCACAGGCCGCTATTTCAAATTAATTTGAAATGGCACCTAAAGCGCCTTCCCGAGAAGCGTTGATTCAGCCCCGCTAAGGGCTAACTCTGCCACGAGTCAAGTGCGGACTTCGCGCGACGTGTCGTTAACTTCGCCGAAAAGCTTGTCATAGCTCCGCCAAAAGCACAGTTAGAACTTCGCGGATATGCCAGCTTCGCTGGAAGCTCATTCTTGATTAAAAAAGGATCCTGTTTGTAATTTCGCGTGAAGTTTAGCTCCGCCTGACTGATTCAAGTGTTCTCAAATTCAAAATGAAGGCAAAGCAAAAATCAGATGAGCAGAAAATGAACTTTCATTGATTTAAAAGGAAAGGTATATTGATACTACATCAAGGTTGTGTTTCATACAACAGAATCATTTGCTCGAAAGGCATATAAGTGGTCTTATCTACTTCCAAGCCAAACCAACTAGACACGAAAGGCCTTCCTCCTGCACAAGGCCGTAATCCTTCGCGGAACAGATGGTGCCACCAGGATAGGGCCGTAATCCTTCGCATAATGGCAGATTGTGCCACCAAGAAGCTGAACCTTCTTTGATCAAAACTGGCAAAGGAGTGATCACCACCAACAGGTTGGATCTTCCTTGATGAAAATTGGCAATGGGAAGATCCGCGACCTTACAGGTGACGTCCGCTTTCCCAAAGTGGATCATCTCAGATAAGCGACTACCAGCCTCGCCTCGAAGTGAATCATCTCGGATAAGCGACTGCCAACCTCTTTTGGGACACACATCAACTGCCCCAGTTTGTTCCTCCTGCTTAAAAGTAAAATCTCAACTGGAAAAGCAAGAGGCAATTTTATGGTATCTTTCGTCAGGTCACAAAATTGGCGAACATAGCTCACTGCGATGAAAACTGAAACAAGTTAGCAATAAGTCAAAGAAAAAGCTGTAAAAGCGCTAAGTCAAATTCTTTAGGGCCAAGCAATTTAAATCTGATTCAGTTACAGTTTAACAATGAATTCCAGTTTCAGTTAAGCAGAGGATAACCTCGCTTGCGCAGTAATGATGGGCTAGCTCAGCATAAGCCAAGTCCTAGCCTCGCCTATATGACAAGACTGGCTCAACTTTGAAGAGACTAAGTCCCAATTCTTGCCTATGTGGCGGACTTAACACACATGCAATGATCTTTCTTTGATCAAGTCAAAATGATAGCTTCGCTGGGAGCTGAAATCCTTCTCTGCAGATCAAGTCAATTGCAAAATGAAGAATAAGGGAAATCAATCCCTGAGGCAGCTGTTAAAGCTAAGTTAAGAGAGATGAACTCCCTAAAGTTCATTGGTAAAGTCTCTGGATGATCGAGACTTACCGGTCCTTGGTCGGGTAATAACCAGAGTGGGCATCCCCACTAGTTCAGAGATCTGAGTATCTCTCTCCAATTACCATGACAAGAGAAGAGCAGACCACTTCTCTTCAGAGGACCTCAAATGTCCTATTTATAGGCCTCATGGCCTGAGCGCTGCCACTTCAAGCATGGAAGCGCGAGCACGTTTAAGGAATTTATTAAGCCTTGAAAAAGGGAACAGTTTCCCTTGGAACCGTACAAAGGAATAAATAATCTCCTTCATAAAGGTATTTATTGAGCCTTGAAAAGGGAACGGTTTCCCTTGGAACTGTGCGAGCAGGGGATATTCTCCCTCGAAAACGCACAAGGAAATGATCTCCCTCGATTAATGCAAGAGAAGTCATCTCGTGACTGGCCCAAAGCAGTTGGCCTCGGGAAAGGGGAAGATGTTCCGGAGCGAACTTATTTCAAATGCAGAGCCACCCAGACGCGAAGCTACTCAGAATCGCGAATCTATATGATTCTTTGGCAAATCTATCCCAAAGCAGGATTAAAAGCGAAGTTGAACTCAACCAGCATGGCGACGTTCGTACTTCACATACCACCGATCAATGCAATTCAAAGTATTTCGAAGTCTGGGCCATTGCAGACTCTCGAAAACTTTGAAGGGGTCTTGTTAACACTCTAAAAAAGACAAGATTCTGGCTGGCCTGGACAATGTCTAAACTTGTTGACATTTACAAAAGACAAGTGAAAGATAGGCTGATTGGTCCAAACAATGTCTAAACTTGTTGAAATTTATAAAAGACAAGCGATAGACAAGCTGATGATCAGTTCTGTACTTGTTGACATTTACAAAAGACAAGTGACAGATAAGCTGACGACCAGTTTTCACCCATCTCCGAGGGACAAGGAAGCAACTTGAACTCTACTACAAACAGTGAGCCCGGATTGTCTCTAAACAGACCTCAGTAGGTCTAAGATGCGAGCACTTAGCAACACATGAGCCCAAAGGGATAGCCTCGCCTGAGAGGCTAAGATCATCCAACTTCGCCTTGAAGCCATTCGCAGCTCCGTCAGGAAGCTAACTTATAGCTTCGCCTGAAGTGCTCAGTTAACTCCTCAGAGAGAGGTAACTTCGCTTGAAGCCACACGCAACCACGCAGAAGGATGTTCGGTAGCTTCGCCACATACGTTATCTAGCTCCGCTGAAGAGCTATCTTCTAATTTTGCCACATGCGCCTTCCAGCTCCGCTGTGAGCTCGATGCGGGCAGCACCGCTGCAGGTCTGCTATGGTCAATCTTTGACCAATTAAATCTCCAGATGAGATCAAATCTAATCAAGATCAAATCTGAGATCAAACTTGGCAGTTGATTGCCATAATCTCTTGACTCTCCTAAAACGAGTAAGAGGATCAGGGGAAATCTTCCAATTATATGGAAAGGATCAAAACAGATCAAGAGGATCAACTGACCTGCTACTTCTAGCTTTGCAGAAGCTGATCCTAGCCTCACAACAAGGCTACTTTCCAGATTTAAACAGATTTGATTCGATCTGTTTTCAGACTTTCAAAGGACAATTATACCCCTGCTCTCCCTATAAATAGCCCACCAGGGGCACAAGGAGAGAACAGATGCGACAGACGCACAAGAGAAAGGACTCCACAGGCAGAGACTTCTTCACGACGTACCACGCGCACAAGAATTCAGAGACTTTTAGAGAGCTGCTTCTCTAATCAGGGTGCTGATACCCTAAAACCTTCTTCTCAAGGAATCTCCGGAACCAGTCGAGAAGGAATTCCTAAGCGAAGGCGGTTTTGAGAAATAATAAGAGGGTTCTACCAACCTTCTGTTCTCCGATTCCCCGAACAAGGCGAGAAGGGAATCTCATCGCTCGCATCGTCAAAGGGACAAAGTGGTCGCGCACTGACCAGACTCCTATCGGCACACTTCTCCAGAATCTCTGAGGAGATCTACTTGTAATCTTTTTAAGAATACTTGTAATTTAGCTCCTCAACTCTTTTTTGTAAGTTTTCCCCCCTTTGCAAATCAATGGAAAACACGGAGCAGTCCAATGTGCATCACTAGGGTTACTAGTGTATCTGCTTAACTTGCTTACAGCGTAAGCAATATCGGGTCTAGTGCAATTCATCAAATACCTTAGACTTCCGATAATCTGAGAATACTCCAACTGACGTATTTCAGTTCCTGTATTCTTATGAAGATGGATGTGTGGGAGAAAATATTAGTATTCTCTTTTATCTCATGATCCTTGAATCTTTCTATCATCTTCTCTACGTAGTGAGATTGAGATAGACTGATTCCATCTGGTGTTCTGGTGATTTTAATTCCTAAAATTACATCAGCAACCCCAGATCCTTCATGTCAAAACTGTTGGATAACATTCTTTTAGTGGACTTAATAATTTCAATATTAGTCCCAAGTATCAACATGTCGTCTACATAAAGACAAACAATGATACATGCATTTTCAACTGTTTTAGTGTAAACACACTTATCACATTCATTGATAGTGAATTCATCTTTGATCATGACACTATCACATTTCTCATGCCATTGTTTTGGAGCCTATTTTAGACCGTATAAGGATTTTACCAATTTACACACTTTATGTTCTTGGCCCTTGACTATAAATCCTTCAGGTTGCTCCATATATATTTCTTCATTTAATTCACCATTTAAGAATGCAGTCTTGACATCCATTTGATGGATATCTAAGTTATGCAATACTACAATTGCAATCAACATCCGAATGGAGGTTATTCTTGTTACTGGTGAATAAGTATCCAAGTAGTCAAGTCTTTTCTTTTGTCGATAACCTTGGCTACTAATCTAGCCTTGTACTTATCGTTGATCCATCGGGTTTTAATTTTCTTTTAAAAATTCACTTACACCCAATTGGTTTACTGTCAGGAGGCAAATTACCAATTTTCAAGTATGATTACTTAGTATGGATTCTATTTCTCTATTTATAGCTTCTTTCTACATTTCTGCTTCTGGGGTTGACATAGCCTCTTTAAATGTTTGAGGCTCGCTTTCAATAGCATATGCTATGAAATCTGTACCAAAAGATTTTGAGATTCTAGATCTCTGACTTCTTCTTGGTTCAATTTCCGCATTGACAATTGGTTCCTCGGGGCTTTCGTCCCTGAATGCCATCTCATGTGTTCTTTTCCCAGAAGTCTTATCTGTTCCCGTTTGTATGGAAAGATGTCTTCAAAGAACACAACATTTCTAAATTCGATAATCATGTTTACATGAATATCTGGTATTTCTGATTTATGAACCAGAAATCTGTAGGCACTACTATTCAAGGCATAGCCTATGAATATGCAGTCCATAGTTTTTGCTCCCAACTTAGTCTTTTTAGGTAATGGTGCTAGCACCTTTGCAAGGCACCCCCACATTTTGAGGTAATGGTAGGAAGGTGTTCTTCAATGCCATAACTCAAATGGTATAAGACCAAGTTTCTTGTGGGGTATTCTATTTAGAATATAATTTGCAATTAACAGAGCTTCCCCCACGCTGAACGAAGACAGAGTGATCTGAATGACACTGGTGAAAGTTAATACCATAAATAGTAAAGCTGAACTTCTCAAACCACGCTCTTAGACTCTGCTTGAGTTCATATATGACTTTCTTGAGACGACAGACTTTGACTCCCCCCTGAGCAACATAACCTAGAGGTTGCTCCATATAAACTTTCTCTTAAAGATCCCCATATGAGAAAGCGTTCTTGACATCCAGTAGAAAAAATAGCCATGACAAGTTAACAGCAATAAAGAACAAAATCCTTATAGAATTCATCCTAGCAACTGGCGAGAATGTCTCAAAATAGTTGATATTATATGTCTGAGTAAACCTTTGGCTACTAACCTGGCCTTATATCTATCCACAGATCCATCTGGACGGTATTTTAAAGTAAAGACACAGCGACAACCAACAACATCATCTGTTGGTACCGAAACCAACTCCTAAGATCCTCTAGAAGTAAAAGCTTCCATCTCCTCATTCATACCTGCTTCCAGGCAGATACCAATAAATCTTCTGAATAAGACCTGGGTATTGACTCAGAAAGATAAAAATAAGCAAATTAATGAAAAGTGGGGTTAAGGTGATCATTAAAAATGAAATTTGAAATGGGATAATCAGTACAAGATTGTTTACCTTTCCGAAGAGCAATGTAAATATCAAGATCAGAGGAAGATGCATATGGTGGAGAAGGAGACCGTCTACTAGAGAGGGTTTAGTCAGAACTGGTTCGGAGGCAGGAACTTTTGGGCGATGAGTGTAGACGTATCTGGAATCTTGAACTGGCTTTGATGCAGGTGGATTCGGAGTTTCTACTAGCAGTACTGGCAAAGAAATAGTAGAAACAGGTGTAGACAATAGTACAGACAGTGAAGGAGGAGCAGTCTCAGTTATAGTGACAGGAACTTGTGAAAAGAAATATAGAATAGACTCAAAGAACATAACATCAACAGGCACCAAATACTTCTTGGTAGAGGGATTATAACACTGAAATGATTTTTGTGTTTTATAATACCCAACAAAGACATACTTTATAAATCTTGGAGATAACTTATCTAATCCATGAGACAAGTCCTGAATGAAACACGTGCAGCCAAAATACGGGAAGTCATGGAGAATGGTGTTTTGTTAGGATAAAGACAAGAAAATGGAGATATTTTATCAAGAACATAAGAGGGCATCCTATTAATCAGATGGCAAGCACTTACATAGCATCAGACCATAAATATTTCAGAATGCTTATATAATCATCATGGTTCTAGAGACATCCAGAATATGTCTATATTTGCGTTCAACAACTCTATTTTGTTGGGATGTATGAGAATAAGAGGTCTGCTGAATAATCTCATTTTTAGAACAAAAAATAGATACATCTTTTTTAATATACTCTAAGACATTGTCAGTATGAAGCACACGAATTGAAGTAGAAAACTGACTTTTTTATTTCAATAATGAAAAGTTCAATAACAGTGAAAACTTATGACCTCTCTTTTAGGAAATACAACCAAGTCATGTGAGAGAAGTCATCAATAAAGAGCAAAAAATATATAAAACTCTTAATAGAGGGTACACGATTAGGATCCCAGACATCAGAATAGACTAACTCAAAAGCAGAACTACTACTACTACGATTATTGACTCGACTCTGAAAGGTAGCACGATGATACTTATCTAACTTATAAGACACATACCTAAATAAGAAATAGAATACTCAATAGGAATAACAGACAGAAACTTCTCCACAGAAAGATGACCCGAGCATCGGTGCCAAAGTAAAACTTGATCAGGTTGACCTGCAACCAAGACAAAAGGGGTCACTCGATCGTCCAAATAGTAATGCCTCCTCGCTCATGCCCTGAACCAATTCTCTTCCCAGTCGACAGGTCCTGAAACACACAATGAGAAGGGAAAAAAGTTATTTTATAATTATTAAGTTTAGTAAACTGACTGATAGAAAAGAGACTAATAGAAAATTATGAAACTATAGAACATCAGAAGGTCAAGTATGGAGTAGTCTAAACTACCCCATTGCCTAATACAGGTGATTTGGTACCATCAGCAATTTTAACAGAGGGGTGGACACTTGACAAATTTAATGAAACAAACTTTTGTTTAATACTTATCATATGAGATGAGGCTCCTGAGTCTAATATCCAGGTTTGAGGATAGGCAGTATAGATGTGTATACCTGAAGCAGATACATGAGTCGCTGAAAGATTATTTTGAGAGAACTCTAATTGTCGAAGTCTATCATACTCTTCCTACGACAACACAACTGTGGAAAAGCCCAGATGAGCAAATGAGGAGACATGATGTAACGCCCCGACCCCAAGGATACGGAGACGTTATGGCGACATACATTCGCAGGGCGAAAAACCCTCACGTATGTACGCTAAGCCTCAGTACAGGAAATCACCTTCATATATATAAGAGTTCCAGCAGGAAATAAGTACAAGAATACCTGCAGAAAGAGGTTAGTGATCATAACAGATAGGAAAAATAGGGATAAATAAGATAACAGATACAAATCACAAAGATACCTATGAATGGTCTCGATGATGAATCTCCTATGTGAACCAATGGACTATCTGACAAAACGATAGCTCGGATCTCCAACCTGGGCACGCAAACCCAGGTTCATCAGAAAGCGACCTAGTGAGTGGTAAAATGAAGGAGGTAGTAATATCTACTATAGTAATATAAGCACGATAATAATATATAATACATGATGTTGTAATAGTGATGCTATATAATAAGTATATAACAAGCAGTAGAAATATATAAACATGTCATCTTTTAATACCCTCACTACCTAGCAGGTTATCATCGGGACATGTCTACAGTAGTATCCAGTTTGATATAAATATATTGTCTAGTGGTGACGTGATAGATATGGATATGCTAGTGGTGACGTGATAGCAGTGAACATGCTGATGGGCATATGCAAGATAACCATCATACGGTGTGGTACATAGACAATAGTGATGTCTGCAAGGTATACAGAAACAGAATAAATGCAATGCAGAGTATATGCATCCATGAATAGCAAATACGACATCGAGTGTAACAAATATAAGAACATGTAACAAGGTATACAAGTGACATGATTGTGGATAACATATCAGGAATAGTAACAAATAGAAAGAGACAATAATATACATGAGTCGAGTATGTCATGTGATTATACAATAATAACAATCAGCATCACCTGGTATTTTAATCAATCTCTTTTAGTGTCCCATACCACTGACAGTTCATACTGGAGCCCGCACTCCAGTCGAACCCATCCGGACATGGCTTACGGGTACCATTATCCAAACGAGAGAGTGACCAAATAACAAGTGTTCCCGACGTCACTATTGTGTATACGATTTTATTGTTAATTGAAAACCCATGGTCGAAGAGCTCTTATCGGGTAGGTGTATCTCGTGCATACCGGGATCACGGCCTTAAACAAACCCCTGGCTGCTGAGACCAGGGCCCTCCGCTAAGAGGGGAGCATGAAACAAGTAATGGGAGCTCATGGAGCTATATACAATTGGTAGGTAGCACTACCATCCCCTGCAGTGGGAGAACAATATGGATCCAGTACATCACCCGATAAGATCTAATCAACCATCAAGTCTCCCCCATACCCAAGTTAGTTTTATGATCTGATATGTCAAGTATACAATGTCACAAGAACAAATACTGTACATGATACGGGTAACATGATAACCGGACCTGAGCTCTGTTGATAGCATAGAACAATATAACGGGAACGGGAACAATATAACGGGAAACGGGAAAAATAGATGTGGGATTCCACATATCGCATATCAACAGCTCTCAAGTTCAGTAACGGGAATATCAATATCAGTAACAGGAAACAATCATATAACAAGATTACGGGGATAACATGGAACAATAATACACGTATTAGGAACAGGGATCCATATGACAAGAATAAAGAAACCATGCATGCAGGTGTAACAGTGATATGTAAACATGACATAACTGTGTACCGAGCATCCATGTAACGATGATAATAATAATATGACATGTGGTAATCCATGCATTGGTATATCCGTGTACCAGTGGAACATATATGTGTAGCCATAATCCATGTCCTATCTCTGTGATAGTACATGTAGTAACAGTGATCAGTGTCTACTATAATACCATGTCCAGTGACCTTACAGTATCCGTGTCATGATGATACCAGTGCATGCAATACCGGTGTCCTGCATTCATATCTAGTGACAGTGTAGTGTCATCGAATACCGTGGATCAGTATACATGTGACGATAGTTATCTAACTGTGATCTAATACATGACATAATAGTGTCAAAGAATATGGTGACATAGTGGCCCGAGTGTCAGTGGCTGTGCAGATATGATGACGGTGTCCGAATTGTCTATGTCAGTATTTGTTGTTATTATTATTACATCGCCTATATTTATATTAAATCAGGAAATTATATGTTCTTCCTATTACAATGAGGTTCCAATAATTACAAGTTAACAATAAATAGTTACCCTTTTTATTCATAATCAAGATCTTGCAATCAATGTTACTAACATGGTAAATATAATTTTATAAAGAAAAACACTCATAAACTCACAATAAGAAGGTAGCTCTCTTTCCCATGATCGCAACGGATCTAGAATCGTCCAAATCGGAGTCCGGATGCTCCGATATCGCCCGAATACTAAATGTAATAAAAATGGGTTAAATATGCAATAAAATATATCACTTGCAAATAAATAAATTATCAGGGGGTTTTACTAAATGTAATAAAATATATCACTTGCAAATAAGTTATGGTTTTATTGGGTTTCGAATGCGGGTTTGGGTTGCTCGCGGGTCGGTTTGGATCTGATAACCCAACCCATAACTTAAATTAATGGGTAAGGGTTAACGGGTTGGATTTAATGGTTTTCCCACTTAACCCATTAGGGTTAATGGGTTTGGCTTCACCCAAACCCACAAAGAAACTTCACAGCAGCAGCAGCAGCAAGCTGCTGCTCCTGCGCGGCCGGCCGGCCAGCCAGCTGGCCGCGGCGCCGGCCGAGCTGCCGGTGGCGGCCGAGCGTGTGAGAGAGAGTGAGAGAGAAAGAGAGAGAGAAGAGAGAGAGAGTGAGGGGGAGAGCTGACAGGAGAAGAAAAGGAAAAGAAAAGAAAAGAAGAGGAGAAGAAGAGGAGGAGGAGGAGGAGGAGAGGAGGAGGTGGCGCTCGGCTTGAGCGCGGTGGCGGCCAGCCGGTGGCGGCCGGCGGCGTCTGACCGCTGGCACGGTCAGCCCCCCTCCTGTTGGGGAGCACAGAGAGAGAGAGACGTTAGAGAGAGAGTGTTTGAAGAGAGAGAGAGAGAGAGTGTGTGTGTGTTGTGTGTGTGTGTGTGTGAGAGGGGGTTTTGAGAATTAGAGAGAGATAGGGGGGAGAGAGAGAGGATTGAAAGAGGGGAATGGCGGTGGGCATTTTTATTGGGTGCGGTTGATTGACAAAGGCGGTGGGGGGAGGAAGCTTTGAGAAGAAGGGAAAAGAAAAGAAAGGAAAAGAAAGATTAAAAAAATAAGATTTTAGTATTATTATATTGGCCCAAAATTCGACTAGCTCCGAACGGTACCCAAAAATTCAAAAAATAGAGAATATTATTCTGAGACGTAAGATGAAGACGGTTTACAGAAATACTGTCTGCTTTGTAATTTAAAAATCCTGAAAGCTGTCGCCGGTACTGGGCGACACCGGTTTGGCCGGAGTTTTGATAAATTCAGAAAAATCCTCAAAAATATCCTAACGTAGGTCATATGATTCTAAGACATAAGGTGAAAGTGGTTTCTCAAAATACAACTTCGTTTGTGAATTAAAAATCGTAGAGCCGATTATCGGTATCAGTCGACACCGACCACGGAGATAATCCAGAAAAATTTCAGAAATCCTGAAAAAATCTAAAATATTAGAAAATGATATTTGAAACTGTTATCGGCTCAATCTAATGACCAGAAAGGTCAAAGCAACATTATACGTCGTATCGCGTACTGATACTGTGATACGTACACCGAGAATCAGGGGGTCACACATGAGGAGTACCACACGGGGCAGGAAGATAAGACTCAGATAGTTGTGCCCACTCAGGTCGACCAAATTTCTCCCAGCACTTTTCAGAGATGTGATTATTAGTCGGGGACTTTCTCTGAGGCACTTTGTCTACCTCCATAAGATCCACATTCACGTCTAACGGATCCACGTTCACATCCAATGGATCCACATCCTCATCCTCTAAAATCACAGTCACAACCTCTATCACGCCAGAAATCATGGCAGACTG
Source organism: Agave tequilana (assembly GCA_038442645.1). Lineage (NCBI taxonomy): Eukaryota > Viridiplantae > Streptophyta > Magnoliopsida > Asparagales > Asparagaceae > Agave > Agave tequilana. Next base: position 95,517 of record JAVJIF010005874.1, on the reverse strand, counting down.
CTCAATGAATAGTGTAGATGAAACATCGGATCCAGTAGAGATCCGCATAACTCTCGAGAATGTGACAGTCAACATGAGAATACTATCTCCTCTCAGTATCTGACCCCACACCTAAGATCATAGTTTAAGACTCAAGCCAGATAGAAACTTTGATACCGCTAGATCCTGACGAGATCCTCATAGTGTCGCTACATCAGTCATAGCAGGTTGATGCATCTTTAACTCATCAATCAGACCTTTGAGTTCGTCATAAAACTCAGGCACAGATCTGTCTCTCTGTTTGAGCTCAAACAGGCGCTGATAAATCTCAAACACCCTCGAGGGGTTCTTCTTATTGCCATACATCACCTTTAGTGTATCCCACATCTCCTTAGCAGTAGTTAAGAATATAATACTACCATTAATCTTCTCCTCTAGACTGTTGAGAAGCATGTCATCACAGAATAATCTCCAGTAAGTCAGGTCACATAAGTAGGATCTATAGTAGCAGATGGATCTTGAAGGATGTGAGCTAATTTGTTTGAGCGCCAATAAATATACGAACACTTGCGCCCATAACAAGTAGTTTGAACCATTCAACTTCACTGTAGTCCTCAACATCATCTTGAGGGCAGAAGTTTCAGCCATAAAAGAGGAGATCATATTGGAGGAGGAACTCACTATAGAAGTCTTGCAGAGCATCAAAAAGGCCAGATTAGATTCAAAAATCTAATTTTTATTCTAGTTTTGGCACCATTGGAGGCGATGGAGGGTGGGCGGCATATGAGGGAGGTGTTGCAGCACTTTAGCGAGGTGTTAGAGGGTGGTCGGCACTTGAGGGAGGTGTTGCGTTACTTGAGGAAGGTGTTGGAGGATGAGCGGCACTTGAGGAAGGTATTGCGGCACCAGATGGAGGACCTTTGGAGGATGGTGGCACTTGTTGGAGAGTGGCAGCACCTTTAGAGGCAATGGTTGAGGAGACGAAGATGGTGGATTTTAGGATTAGGGTTTCTCTTACTCTGATATCATGTAGAGAATTAGAAACTCTTAATAGAAATTGATTGATTTCATAAGAGAAGGTACAAGGTATATATAGAAGACAAGAAGGGTATGTAACCCCCTGCTCTCTAATGTACGTATCACAGTATCAATGCTCGATACGACGTACAAAGTTAATTTAATCTTTCTGCTAGTCAGAGTGAGCCGATTTCAGTTTCAGATATTATTTTTCAATATTGTAGATTTTTCAGGATTTTTTTGAAATTTTTCTGGATTATTTTGGAAAATCTCCGTAGTCAGTGTCGACCGATACCGAGAATCGGCTTTATGATTTTTAATTCACAAACGGAGTTAAATTTGAAGAATCTGCTTTCATCTTATATCTTAGAATCATATTTTCTACGTTAGGGTATTTTTGGAGATTTTTCTGAATTTATCGAAAATCGGGCCAAACTGGTGTCGATACACTCCAGGATTTTTAACTTGCAAACCGAACGATATTTCTAGAATCCGATTTCACATTACTTCTCAGCAGAATATTTGCTATTATCATAATTTTTGGAAACCAAACGGAGCTAGTCAAATTTTACTGAATAAAATAAAATTAATTAAATAATATAAGAATCTCTTTTCTTTCTTTTCTTCTTCTCTTCTTCTCTCTCTCATTCTCTGGATTTTTCCACTGCCTTCTCTCTCTCTTCCCCACTTAAAATCTCTCCCGCTCTCTCTCCCCCAATTCTTCACCTCTCCCTCTTACTCTCTCTCTCTCTCTCTCTCTCAATTTCTCCTTCTCTCTCTCTATTTATTCTCTCTCTCCCTCTCTCCCTATCTCACTGTTCCAGTCAAGGGGTGGGCCTGACCCACGCCCGCGGCCAGGCCACCCCGGCCAAGCGCCGCCGGAGGCCGGCGCCACCGCGCCTCCCCTCCGGCCGCCGCCGCCTCCTCCTCTTCTTCTTTTTCCTCTTCTTTTTCTTTTCTTTCTTATTTTCTTCTTCTTCTTCTTCTTCTTCCAATTTTTCTTCTCCCTCACTCTCTCTTTCTTCCTATCTGTGCGCGGGCCCAAAACGCCCCCAGCGGCCCAGCGGCGCCGCCTGTCGCCGCCGACCGCCGTGGCAGCGCGGCTGCGCGGCCAAGCACAGGGCAGCAGCGCTGCCCTGTTCTCTCTCTCCCCTGGTCTCTCTCTCTCTCTCTAATGGGTTTAACCCATTAAACCTAATAACCCTCAAACCCGACCCGATAACCCATTAACCCATTATCCATATAACTTAAGTTATGGGTTTGAGTATTGGATCTAAACCCGACCCGTTAGGAGCCCAAACCCGCATCCAAAACCCAATAAAGGTAATATTACAGAAAACCCCCTGATAATTTATACTATTTGCAAATTGATATATCTTTATTACATATTTAACCCATTTCTATTACTTTTAGCGTTCAGGCAAATATCTGGAGCATCCGAACACCGATTTGGACGATCTTGGAACCGTTGCGATTGTGGGAAAGAGAGCTACCTTCCCATGGCTAGTTTGTGAGTGTTTTCTTTTTAATAAATTATATTTATTCACGTTTAATAAATGGCGTGATTACTTTACTTAATAAATCGTGATTATGGGTAAATCAATAGAATGTTAATAAATAACTTAATTATAGAGAAGTCATATTTTGTAATGCATGATAGTGTAGTAACAACCAATAAAATAATATTTTCATCTGCTTCATGATTTAATATAACATATAGGTGATAGATGATCATATTAAAATGGTTAGATTACTATTCCACATGTTTTGCTGGAATTCACATCATGGACACCAATCATGGTTACGTAGTACTGTTACATGTGCACTGATACACGCGTACTCATTATATCAGATATTGTCACTATTACATTGTCACCCTTACCGACCCACCGATACACTGAACACAGTATTGCATGTAAATATATGTTACACTCTATACCGTTATTTCACGTTATTTCACCATTACATAGATACCGAGATTCACGACACGATTAGTATATGTCTGTGAACTACTGATACACGGATACGCTATTACACGGGATACCACTATATAGATACTCTGTGCATGTCTTACACCATTGTTATGTATACTCACCGGCCTACATGCATTGATTGTCTATGTGTTCCTGTTACATGGATCATGGATTATATTATTACTCATGGATATTCTTGTATTCTCGTTATAAAGATCATTGTTTATGTCACATGGATTATTGTTACATGAGTAGTTTGTCCTGTATTCCCGTTACATGATTATTTCCTGTTCTGATATTGATATTCCCGTTACTGGACATGTGAGTTGTTGATATGCAATGTGTGGAACTAAGTGCCACGTGGATTCAAGCCACGGGGGCCACCTCTAGAATCCCACATCTATTGTTTCCTGTTTCCCGTTATGGTGTTTCGTGCTATCAACAGAGCTCATGTCCTGTTATCGTGTTACATGTATCATGTACTGTTCTTGTTCCTAATACCCTGTGTACATTAAATGTATGGGATATAAGATGGGGTTGGGGAGACTTGACGGTTGACTAGATCTTGTCGGGTGGATGTCTGGATCCATTGTTTGTCCCACTGCAGGGGACGGGGTAGTACTGGCTACCGTCTGTTATAACTCATGAGCTCCCATTTTTCGTTATTGTTTTAGCTCATTGAGTTCATGTTACATGTTACAGCCTTAGCGGGCTGGCCCTGGTCTCAGCAGCCAGGGGTCTGTTTAAGGCCGTGATCCCTGGTATGCACGGGTACACCCACCTGACTAGATCTCCTTGACTATTGAGTTTCCAATTAACATAATAAAATAGTATAAACAATAGTGACGTCGGGAACACTTGTTATTTGGTCACTCTTTCGTTTAGATATTGGTACCCGTAGGCCATGTCCGGATGGGTTCGACTGGAGTGTGGGCTCCAGTATGAACTGCCAGTGGTATGGGACACTGGAAGAAATTGATTAAAATATAAGGTGATACTGATTGTTATTATTATATAAATCACCTGACATGCTCGACACTGTATATTATTGTCCTTTTCTATTTGTTATTCTTCCTGATATGTTATCCACAATCATGTCACCTGTATACCTTGTTACACTTCTTGATAATTGTTACACTGTCATATATATTGCATATATTCTGTTGTATGTATACATTGCAGACTTCATTACTGTATATGCATCCTATAGTAGTATTGTTATGTTGCATACTGCACATCTGCATGTTCGTTTCCATCACGTCATCACTATACAACAGTATTTATTATATAAAACTAGATACGACTATAGACATAACCCGATGATAACATGCTAGGTAGTGATGGTATTAAAATATGACATGTTTATATGTCTACTGCTTATTATATGCCTCCTATATGGTATCACTGTTACAGAATCATGTATTATATATTATTATCGTGTCTGTATTACTATCGTATATATTACTGCTTCCTTCATTTTACCACTCACTAGGTCGCTTTCTGACGACCCTGGGTTTGCGTGCCCAGGTTGGAGATTCGAGATATCATACTGTCAAATATATCATTGGATTCACATAGGGGACTTGTCACCCATACGATTCATAGGTATCTTGATTCTTTTGTCTTACTTTCTTATTGTCCATGTTTCTTTATCTATCATGCTCACTGATCTTTTCTGCAGGTATTCTTGTACTTATTTAATACTGGAACTCTTGTGTATATGGAAGTTATTTCCTGTACTGAGGCTTAACGTACGCGCGAGGGTGTTTTCACCTTGCGTAGTGATGTCGGAAACACTTGTTATTTGGTCACTCTCTTGTTTGGATAATGGTACCCGTAGGCCATGTCCGGATGGGTTCGACTGGAGTGCGGGCTCCAGTATGAACTGCCAGTGGTATGGGACACTAGAAGAGATTGATTAAAATATCAGGTGATACTGATTGTTATTATTGTATAAATCACCTGACATGCTCGACACTGTATATTATTGTCCCTTTCTATTTGTTATTCTTCATGATATGTTATCCACAATCATGTCACCTGTATACTTTATTACACTTCCTGATAATTATTACACTGTCATATATATTGCATATATTCTGTTGTATGTATACATTGCAGACATCATTACTGTATATGCACCCTATAGTAGTATCGTTATGTTGCATACTGCATATCTGCATGTTCGTTTCCATCACGTCATCACTATACAATAGTATTTATTATATAAAACTGGATACGACTATAGACATGACCCGATGATAACATGCTAGGTAGTGATGGTATTAAAATATGACATGTTTATATGTCTACTGCTTATTATATGCCTCCTATATGGTATCACTGTTACAGAATCATATATTATATATTATTATCGTGTCTGTATTACTATCGTATAGATTACTGCTTCCTTCTTTTTACCACTCACTAGGTCGCTTTCTGACGACCCTGGGTTTGCGTGCCCAGGTTAGAGATTCGAGATATCATACTGTCAGATATGTCATTGGATTTACATAGGGGACTTGTCAACCATACAATTCATAGGTATCTTGATTCTTTTGTCTTACTTCCTTATTTGTCCATGTTTCTTTATCTATCATGCTCACTGATCTTTTCTGCAGGTATTCTTGTACTTATTTAATGCTGGAACTCTTGTGTATATGGAAGCTATTTCCTGTACTGAGGCTTAACGTACGCGCGAGGGTGTTTTCACCTTGCGTATGTACATCGTCATAACATCTCCGTATCTTTGGGATCGGGGCGTTACAGGGTATATGAGTAACAATCCAATATTAATAACCCAACTTAACACAAGCTACACCAATGGATTCTACATTTTAAAAAGATGCAAAATAGTTGGTGACAGACTGAATCATGAAGAAATCCAAGCTAGACATAAGCAGTACCATTCAATTCCAACTTAACCAAAGAAGTAACTAATATGATCTCCCATTTTATCAGCGTCATCACATAATTTAATTTTCTACTTTGGGAATGTGGCTGCCTCATGCCTATTAGTAGGTGAGCCTTCCATTCCACCAGAATGTCCAAAGTCTCTGAGGGCAAGCAGGATTAAGGAGTAAAGCATCCTGAGGCTGGAAGATGACATTAAGCATGAGAAGCATTGGGAACCTGGCACAGTGTCTTTCCGTTCCTTCACCGCGGCAAAGCATTTTGCTTACGGTTCTTTGGAATAATCAAGCGAGTGAGGGGGAAAAAATGAGATTTTACAAGTACTTTGATCAAAATATCAACCGAACATATTTCCCACTGCTCACTCGATGAGAACATCGGTGAGATTCTACAAGATAAATAAGCCTATTGAACTTAAGGAGCGATGGGAGCAATAAAACGAAATTAGAAAGAAACCTCACCTTGAAACACTTGGCCATCTAGGGCCATCCTAACGTTAATACATGGATGAGAGCAAGAGAACCAAGTCATTTTACAAGTTCCGGCAGATGCTAACACAAATAATTAAATACTTTATTCATAAAAACAAATAGAGTCGGCGCATTTAATACAAAAGAGTAGATTTGGGAACGTACAGTAAAGAAAGAAAAACTGTAACCAGGAATGCAATGCATTATATAAGAATAAGAAAGAATAGAACCTCTTGAGTTGTACAGAGGAAGGAGTGGAAATAGCAAGCGCATGGGGATTTGTCATCGTCGGTAGTAGCCTTTGACGATGAAGAAGATAATCCAAAAATCTGCTCCATCTTCTTGAACCAGGGCCAGTGGCTAATGGCGAGGTTGCCACTATTAAGGCGCTGGCACTCAACCTTATACCGTTTCTAGAGGTAATCTACCTTCTTCTTGCACTGCTCCACACTCTTTCCAGACTTGTGTTAATCGCATCGCTCGCTGACAATAGTGGCAACATCCTCCCAGTCTCTTCCCCGCAAATTTCCCCGGTTTAATTGAATGTATTTCTCAGTATGTACATCAAAAAACAGGCAATGGCTGAGTGGTTTCACTCCTCATAGTCCTTACGGTAGTCCCTGAGGATGAGGAAGGAACAACTGGCCTCGACTTCTTGCTACTGGTGGTGGTGATGATGTTGTGTGCTGCTGCCGCAGCATCGCTACAAGATCTACAGTCTCTGTCACCATCATTTTCATCATCGTCCTCCTCTTGAGACTAAGGAACGAGACCAGCCTTGTCTTCAGTGGCGAAACAGTGATATGGGGGTTGATGTCGGCTTGGGCTAAGGCCTCGCTATAATTGCCCTCGCCAATGCCACCCTTTTTAGGGGTTGTGATAGTGTTTAAAGGAGTAAAGGGCGAGCATGGCTTGAAACCCCTCCTCCTTGGGCTGCAGTTGTTGCCACGATGTATCGATGAGAAAAAAGAACGGCCAGTTGCTGCGAAGGCGGCGGAGACGGCTGCGGCTGGACTTGGTGGTGGTGGTGATGGTGGTGGTGAACCGGTTGTGACTGTGCTTCGTCTCCGAGAAGCTCGAAATAAGTCTAGCAAGATGCCATCATTTTTTTATCGCGGCGGTGTTAGGGTTAGGGTTACGCTTTTTGGATCCGAACAAAGCTGAGGGTGCACGGTAGGCGTGAGTGTGACGGCACCCATTAATTAACACCACAGCCGCAGCCGCAGCCGCAGCCGCATGTGGTGGGCCCCCCTCGCTCCCCCAAATGGTATGGTGCACCAGGCCTCCCATCCCCCTCTTTGGTGTGTGCATTCTGTCTGTGTCTGATGCAATCAACGGTTTCACCACCGTCCTCGGAACAAAATGATGCTTCAGACAATTTGGTAAAAATAGTTCAAAAAAGAAAATGAAGCAGCTCTGAGCTTCTTATAGGCTTGATTCAAGAAGAAATGGTTAAAGCCGTTAGAATCAGATTTCGAGTTCAGACAACTTTAAAAATTAAACCTGCACACCCCGCAACCCGCACCCCCTTCATAAGTGTAGCTATCAATGGCATTAGTTCAAATGGAACCAAATCCACGATCCAGAATGACTCCCACCACAAATGTCCCGTAGCTACTGATACTCTGATATGCCTCTCTCATGTTACCCTTCGCTTCATCGTCAGCGTTGGAATCTCTTGTCAACTTCCTTACGGCAGGTGCTGGACTTCATGAAGGCTCACCCCCGGAAAATGACCTTGTCTGTAGGAAACTTACAAATTAAATTCTAATAATTTTTCCAAGAAGCCTCGTCTGTGGACATAAATTTTCATTTAATTAACACTTCTGCCACTGCTCTGCTTCCCTTATTAACCATCCATCGCTTCAGAGTCCTCTCAGGCTCAACTATTTGTTCAACCGTATCTGCAGGGGCCTGATGCTGCGTTTGAATGTGGATTCCCAATTTTCTCTTCAATTGAGATACATGGAAGATGGGATGAATTTTTGATTCACTGGGCAACTCTAATTTATAAGTAACCTTCCTTACCTTATGAATCACTTGATAAGGACCATAAAAGGGGGTTGATAGTTTGTGTGGTCCCCTTCCACCAACAGAGGTTTGCCTATATGGCTGTAACTTAAGAAAACCCAGTCCCCTACTGCAAAATCTCTCTCAATTCTTGTAACGCCCCGATCCTGCTGGTGCGGGGATGTTACTGCGATGTAAATATGCAGGGTGAAAATACCCTCACATATATACGCTAAGCATCAGTAAAAGTAGGAATCAGAGTGCAAAAGCATGGTGGTTATATACAATCAACAATAATAGTACAATTACAAAGTTATCACCGAATGCGATCCAATATTATATGAATATTACATCAACAAGAGATGCGAAATATGAAATACAATGATATGTACAGAATGAACAGTACAAAAGAAAGTTCACGAGCTACAACGAAAAATCTCGAGAGCCGAGCAGGGGGCCTAGAAGAAAAGGGCTTCAGACGGTGTGTCGATGATCCACACTTTCGCTGCGCATCTCTGATCAGTGATTAGTATCCATATTTGCATATTTCATACCACATCTTCACATTTATTTTATATAAAATTCTGTTAATAATAGCTTTCTTGTATGTTTCTAGGTCCATGGCATGAAATGAAGAAGAAGCTTAAAAATCTTATTTCTTTGGTGATTTTTAGAGCCAAGATATAGCCATTGACTTTGAAAGACCATTCTGCTGCTGCTAGGAGCATAAAACAAAGAACTAATAGCTGTACAAGTACAAAGAGTATGGCGACAGTCTACACGTTGCGGCGCTCCGTGAGCTACCGCAGCATGGCCGCAAAAACGCGACAAAAGCTGTGGATCCGTGGCCATGTGGGCAGGCCACGCGTCAATCTTCGATGCGTGGCCTCGTATTGCTTCCCTGGGTTCTCCTTTATTCTATAAATACCCTAGTTTTGAGCAGAATTGAGGAGGAAGATTTTTAGTGTAGTTCTTCTGTAACGCCCCGATCCCAAGGATACGGAGACGTTATGGCGACGTACATACGCGAGGTGAAAACAACCTCACGCGTACGTTAAGCCTCAGTACAGTACAATACCTACATATAGATCTGAGGTCCAGCATGAAAGCAGTACAAGAATACCTGCAGAAAGAGGTCAGCGATCATAACAGATATGAAAACAAGGATAAATAAGATAACAGAAATAAAACACTAAAATACCTATGAATAGTCTTGATGCGGAATCTCCCATGTGACTCCAAGGCACTCTCTGAAGCTATGGTAACTCGGATCTCCAATCTGGGCATGCAAACCCAGGGTCGTCAGAAAGCGACCTAGTGAGTGGTAAAATGAAGAAGCAGGAATATACTATAATAATACAAGCACGATAATAGGATATAAGATATGATGTGGTAACAGTAATAAGCAGTAGACAAATAAAAATATGTAATCATCGGGTCATGTCTCTAATCGTGTCCAGGTTATATCATAATTAATATCGTCTAGTGGTGACGTAATTGATATGAATTTGCTAGTGGTGACGTAAAAGTAGTGAACGTGGTAGTGATGTAAATGAACATGCAGGTGGGCATATGCAATATGAACATGCTACTGTGTTGTGTCTAAATAGCATATAAGCAATGCAAAACAGAATATATGTGATGCAAGGTGTACATGTGCATGAGTAGTATGCCACCATAGGTATCAGGTAGTGTACATGAACAGGAACAGTAACAAGTAAGCAAGATCACAGTGAACATGATAGCAGACAAATAACAGGAACAGTAATAAGTACAACTATACATGTAGCAGGCAGGTCATGTCAAAGTCATGTCATTTATACAATAGTAGCGATCAGTACCACCTGCTATTTTAATTACTCTCTTCCAGTGTCCCATACCACTGGTAGTTCATACTGGAGCCCGCACTCCAGTCGAACCCATCCGGACATGGCCTACGGGTACCATTATCCAAACGAGAGAGTAACCAAATAACAAGTGTTCCCGACGTCACTATTGTGTATACTGTCTTATTATGTTAATTGGAAACCCATGGTCGAGGAGTTCTTATCGGGTGGGTGTATCCCGTGCATACCCGGGACAACGGCCTTAAACAGATCCCTGGCTGCTGAGACCAGGGCCAGCCCGCTAGAGCTGTAACATGTAACATGAGTAACAGATGGTAGCCAGCACTACCCGGTCCCCTGCAGTGGGACCTCAATATGGATCGAGTACATCCACCCGATATGATCTAGTCAACCGTCAAGTCTCCCCCATACCCAAGTTATCATTATTATCTGATATGTCAAGTATACAGTGTAACAGAACACATACAGTACATGATACGGGTAACATGATAACTGGACCTGAGCTCTGTTGATAGCATAGCACAATATAACATGAAACGGGAACAATATAACGGGAAACGGGAACAATAGATGTGGGATTCTAGAGGTGGCCCCCGTGGCTTGGATCCACGTGGCACTTAGTTCCACAGATCGCATATCAACAGCACTCATGTCCAGTAACGGGAATATCCATATCATGTCCAGTATCGGGAATATCCATATCATGTCCAGTATCGGGAATATCCATATCAGTAACGGGAAACAAGCATATAACATGTATCTGATAACATGGAACAATACTACAGATAATCGGAATGGGGATCCATATGAAAAGAATAAAGAAATCATACATGCAGGTGTAACAGTGATATGTCGAGAATCCATAGAATGATGAGAATAATCATATAAAATGTGGTAATCATATATGTGTATCAATAATCCGTGTAATCTATTTGTGTCATAACAGTGGTCCGTATCTAATATCAGGTATCGTGAACTACAGTATCCGTGTAATGATGCTGACAATAATGTGATATGCGGGACTTGTTCGTGTATTAGTGAAATCCGTGTAACATATATGTGTACCACTAGTACATGCAATAACCGTGGTCCGTGTATCATGTAGTACCATGCCCTACGGAATCTAACATGCAGGTCTCGTGTCAGTGTAATGTCCTAGTGTCTCTGTGGATCAGAATACATATAACGTGACTGTGATAGAAAACATGTCAAGAATCTGTTGATGTGGAGGTCCGAGTGTCCGTGACAGTGCAGGTATGATGATCGTGTCCGAGTTGTCTCTGCCAGTGGCTCTAAGTACCTCCTTATCTTTCTTCTAAATCAGGAATTACCTAATCATATTCTTGGTTATTCTTATTACAATGCATGTCCAATGATTACCAGTTCATAGTTACCGATATTTATCTATAATCAAGATCTATCAATCCATTGCACTAAACATGGTAAAATATAATTTAAAAAATAAAAACACTCACAAACTGGCTACAGGATTGTAGCTCTCGTTCCCACGATCGCAACGGATCCAGAATCGTTCCAATCGGAGTCCGGATGCTCCCGATATCGCCCGAACACCAAAACCAATAGAAAAGGTTAGATACGTAATAACATAAAATAGTCAGGGGGCTATTTGTAATTTACAGGGGCCTAAAAGTAAATTATCATTTTAAGGGGTTAAAAGGAAATATACCTTATTGGGTCGGGTTGAAGTGCAAACGGGTCGGGTTTGGGTTTGAACCCGTACCCAAACCCACAATTGGGTTTTCACCCATTGAGAAGCAGGCAGCAGCCCATGGGCTGCTGCCGCCGCTCCTCCTTGCGCGGCCGCCGCCTGCGCGGCCGCCACCCACGCGCGGCCACCAGCGCCAGCGCGGCCGTCCCACCGGCGCCGGCGCTTTCCCGGCGCCGCTCCGGCGTCGAACCGCACCACCGAGTGAGAGAGGGAGAGAACGGGAGAATGGGGCGCCACCTGCGCCCTGTCGCCGCTTGGTCGGCCGCCCGCACCCAGCGCGGCCACCTGGCCCGCGCCGCCGCCTGGCGCGAGCCCGCCGCCCGAAGCGGCCGGCTTGGCCTGGTGGTCTGGCCGGCCTCCCGTCGCCGACCTGGCCGGCGCTAGCCTCCGGCGTGCCGCTGCGCCCACCAGAGAGAGAGAGAGAAAAGGGGAGTGAGGAGAGTGAGGGGGAGAGAGAGGGAGAGAGAGATATATAGAGAGAGAGAAGAGAGAGAGATTGTGTGGGAAAGTGAGAGAGAGAATAGAGGAGAGAGAGAGGAGGGAGAATTTAAAAAGGGAGAGAGAGAGGCGGTGTGTAACAGTGAGGCGGTGGCGTGGAGTTCTCCAGAGAACTGGAGAAGAAAGGAGAAGAAAAGAAAGAAAAGAAAGATTTAAAAAAAATAATATTTAATTAGTATTATATTAGTCCCAAATTTGACCGGCTCCGATCGGTGCCCAAAAATTACAGAAAATAGGAAATAATACGCTGAGACGTAATATGAAGACGGTTTGTCAAAACTCAATCCGGTTTGTAAATTAAAAATCCCGGAAGATGTCGCCGATACGGGCGACACCGGTTTGGCCGGATTTTCGATAAATTCTGAAAAATTCTCAAAAATACCCGAACGTAGATAACACGATTCTAAGACATACAGTGAAAGCCGATTCTCAAAATACAACTCCATTTGTGAAATAAAAATCGGAAGGCCGGTAATCGGTATCGGTCGACACCGACTACGGAGATTTTCCAAAATAATCCAGAAAAATTCCAGAAAATCCTGAAAAATCTAGAATATTAGAAAATAATTTTAGAAATTGAAATCGGCTCAATCGGAATACTACGGAGGTCAAACCAATTTTTGTACATCGTATCGCGTACCGATACGGTGATACGTACACCGGGATCAGGGTGTTACATTTCTCCCCACCTTATAGAAAATTGCGTCCTCGCAATTTCAATCAGGTGTGAGAATAAAATTTCCAACCACAAAGCCTAAAGGTTACGGGTCCATGACACTTCCGCTGCGCACTCTGAGATATCTAAGGAACTCGGGATGAAGAAGTATAGGGATGAATTAAAACGGATAGGAAGCAAGACGATGCAAGGAAAGTAAGAAGGAAATCGGATGCTCTGGTTGATAACTGAAAGGAAGGAAGGAATAAAACAGAGTCAAGAAATGAATTATCAAGGTCATGGTATTCTTGTACTCCTTGCTGGAATCCCCAAATTCAGATACAGATCAGTTAATCTGAACCTGATTGTACTGTTGGTAAGAGCCCAAGCATTGACCCAGGTGGTTACCCACACCAGGTGTGAACCTAGGCTCTGATACCACTTTGTAACGCCCCGATCCCAAGGATACGGAGACGTTATGGCGACGTACATACGCGAGGTGAAAACAACCTCACGCGTACGTTAAGCCTCAGTACAGTACAATACCTACATATAGATCTGAGGTCCAGCATGAAAGCAGTACAAGAATACCTGCAGAAAGAGGTCAGCGATCATAACAGATATGAAAATAAGGATAAATAAGATAACAGAAATAAAGCACTAAAATACCTATGAATAGTCTTGATGCGGAATCTCCCATGTGACTCCAAGGCACTCTCTGAAGCTATGGTAACTCGGATCTCCAATCTGGACATGCAAACCCAGGGTCGTCAGAAAGCCTAGTGAGTGGTAAAATGAAGAAGGCAGGAATATACTATAATAATACAAGCACGATAATAGATATAAGATATGATGTGGTAACAGTAATAAGCAGTAGACAAATAAAAATATGTAATCATCGGGTCATGTCTCTAATCGTGTCCAGGTTATATCATAATTAATATCGTCTAGTGGTGACGTAATAGATATGAATTTGCTAGTGGTGACGTAAAAGTAGTGAACGTGGTAGTGATGTAAATGAACATGCAGGTGGGCATATGCAATATGAACATGCTACTGTGTTGTGTCTAAATAGCATATAAGCAATGCAAAACAGAATATATGTGATGCAAGGTGTACATGTGCATGAGTAGTATGCCACCATAGGTATCAGGTAGTGTACATGAACAGGAACAATAACAAGTAAGCAAGATCACAGTGAACATGATAGCAGACAAAATAACAGGAACAGTAACAAGTACAACTATACATGTAGCAGGCAGGTCATGTCAAAGTCATGTCATTTATACAATAGTAGCGATCAGTACCACCTGCTATTTTAATTACTCTCTTCCAGTGTCCCATACCACTGGTAGTTCATACTGGAGCCCGCACTCCAGTCGAACCCATCCGGACATGGCCTACGGGTACCATTATCCAAACGAGAGAGTAACCAAATAACAAGTGTTCCCGACGTCACTATTGTGTATACTGTCTTATTATGTTAATTGGAAACCCATGGTCGAGGAGTTCTTATCGGGTGGGTGTATCCCGTGCATACCCGGGACAACGGCCTTAAACAGATCCCTGGCTGCTGAGACCAGGGCCAGCCCGCTAGAGCTGTAACATGTAACATGAGTAACAGAAGGTAGCCAGCACTACCCGGTCCCCTGCAGTGGGACCTCAATATGGATCCAGTACATCCACCCGATATGATCTAGTCAACCGTCAAGTCTCCCCCATACCCAAGTTATCATTATTATCTGATATGTCAAGTATACAGTGTAACAAGAACACATACAGTACATGATACGGGTAACATGATAACTGGACCTGAGCTCTGTTGATAGCATAGCACAATATAACATGAAACGGGAACAATATAACGGGAAACGGGAACAATAGATGTGGGATTCTAGAGGTGGCCCCCGTGGCTTGGATCCACGTGGCACTTAGTTCCACACATCGCATATCAACAGCACTCATGTCCAGTAACGGGAATATCCATATCATGTCCAGTATCGGGAATATCCATATCATGTCCAGTATCGGGAATATCCATATCAGTAACGGGAAACAAGCATATAACATGTATCTGATAACATGGAACAATACTACAGATAATCGGAATGGGGATCCATATGACAAGAATAAAGAAATCATACATGCAGGTGTAACAGTGATATGTCGAGAATCCATAGAATGATGAGAATAATCATATAAAATGTGGTAATCATATATGTGTATCAATAATCCGTGTAATCTATTTGTGTCATAACAGTGGTCCGTATCTAATATCAGGTATCGTGAACTACAGTATCCGTGTAATGATGCTGACAATAATGTGATATGCGGGACTTGTCCGTGTATTAGTGAAATCCGTGTAACATATATGTGTACCACTAGTACATGCAATAACCGTGGTCCGTGTATCATGTAGTACCATGCCCTACGGAATCTAACATGCAGGTCTCGTGTCAGTGTAATGTCCTAGTGTCTCTGTGGATCAGAATACATATAACGTGACTGTGATAGAAAACATGTCAAGAATCTGTTGATGTGGAGGTCCGAGTGTCCGTGACAGTGCAGTATGATGATCGTGTCCGAGTTGTCTCTGCCAGTGGCTCTAAGTACCTCCTTATCTTTCTTCTAAATCAGGAATTACCTAATCATATTCTTGGTTATTCTTATTACAATGCATGTCCAATGATTACCAGTTCATAGTTACCGATATTTATCTATAATCAAGATCTATCAATCCATTGCACTAAACATGGTAAAATATAATTTAAAAAATAAAAACACTCACAAACTGGCTACAGGATTGTAGCTCTCGTTCCCACGATCGCAACGGATCCAGAATCGTTCCAATCGGAGTCCGGATGCTCCCGATATCGCCCGAACACCAAAACCAATAGAAAAGGTTAGATACGCAATAACATAAAATAGTCAGGGGGCTATTTGTAATTTACAGGGGCCTAAAAGTAAATTATCATTTTATAGGGGTTAAAAGGAAATATACCTTATTGGGTCGGGTTGAAGTGCAAACGGGTCGGGTTTGGGTTTGAACCCGTACCCAAACCCACAATTGGGTTTTCACCCAATTGAGAAGCAGGCAGCAGCCCATGGGCTGCTGCCGCCGCTCCTCCTTGCGCGGCCGCCGCCTGCGCGGCCGCCACCCACGCGCGGCCACCAGCGCCGGCGCTTCCCCGCGCCGCTCCGGCGTCGAACCGCACCACCGAGTGAGAGAGGGAGAGAACGGGGAGAATGGGGGGCCACCTGCGCCCTGTCGCCGCTTGGTCGGCCGCCCGCGCCCAGCGCGGCCACCTGGCCGGCGCCGCCGCCTGGCGCGAGCCCGCCGCCCGAAGCGGCCGGCTTGGCCTGGTGGTCTGGCCGGCCTCCCGTCGCCGACCTGGCCGGCGCTAGCCTCCGGCGTGCCGCTGCGCCCACCAGAGAGAGAGAGAAAAGGGGAGTGAGGAGAGTGAGGGAGAGAGAGAGGGAGAGAGAGATATATAGAGAGAGAGGAGAGAGAGAGATTGTGTGGGAAAGTGAGAGAGAGAATAGAGGAGAGAGAGAGGAGGGAGAATTTAAAAAGGGAGAGAGAGGCGGTGTGTAACAGTGAGGCGGTGGCGTGGAGTTCTCCAGAGAACTGGAGAAGAAAGGAGAAGAAAAGAAATAAAAGAAAGATTTAAAAAAATAATATTTAATTAGTATTATATTAGTCCCAAATTTGACCAGCTCCGATCGGTGCCCAAAAATTACAGAAAATAGGAAATAATACGCTGAGACGTAATATGAAGACAGTTTGTCAAAACTCAATCCGGTTTGCAAATTAAAAATCCCGGAAGATGTCGCCGATACGGGCGACACCGGTTTGGCCGGATTTTCGATAAATTCTGAAAAATTCTCAAAAATACCCGAACGTAGATAACACGATTCTAAGACATACAGTGAAAGCCGATTCTCAAAATACAACTCCATTTGTGAAATAAAATCGGAAGGCCGGTAATCGGTGTCGGTCGACACCGACTACGGAGATTTTCCAAAATAATCCAGAAAAATTCCAGAAAATCCTGAAAAATCTAGAATATTAGAAAATAATTTTAGAAATTGAAATCGGCTCAATCGGAATACTACGAAGGTCAAACCAATTTTTGTACATCGTATCGCGTACCGATACGGTGATACGTACACCGGGGATCAGGGTGTACATCTTCTCTTTAGTATAGGTTAGTGTTCTTCTTCTTCTCTTTTGTATTTTTCTTTTCTTTTAGATCTTATAAAAGTTTAGAGAGTGATTCTTAGGATGAAACTTAGAGTGCTTATAATGGAAGGTGACACTCTATGAAGGTTCTCTCTTTATCTCTACTTGTTTTCTTCTCTCTGACTCTTTACATGTTTAGCTTTTCTCTCATGGCAACTAAGTACTAACCACTAACTTACTAACTCCTTACTTGATAATTCACATGAATCTATTAGCCTCTACTTGGCCTTACTCTTGCAAGAGCCATTGATGCTTCATGATGATGGACTCTAATACTCTGACATCTAACTCTCTAATAAGCTCACATTACATTATTCCATACTTGTTTTAGTTTAGTTTTAATGGTTTAAATGTACCTTGTACTTGTTTATTTAAGTTTGAATGTGATGAGTGATCTTATGGGTCATACTTTCAAAAGCTCTTGAACTAAGGACTAATGATGGCCAAGAATACATGTGAGACAACTATCATTAAGAGATTAGCATATTGGTGGAGCCATTAGTAGTTAATAGCCATGAATTTTCTTCCCTTTTTACTTTGTTTTAGGAATAATATCAAAATCACAAATACCTTCTCTTCAATATTTCTATTTTTGTTATCACTGTACTCTTCTCTTTTCATTCTTTATTTTCTTTTCTTTTGATTCTTTGAAATATAGAAGAACAGTTAACATACACGTAAATATACCGTTAATGCTTCTATCACCTCCCGTCCTTGTGGATTCGACCCGTTTACCTCTATATTATAACGGAAGTATCAAGGAAGCCAAAGCGCACACGCTTTAATTTCTAATTTCAAAACGACATTTTTTGTGTATGATTTCACCGCGATCAAATTTTGGCCCGTTGTCGAGGATGGGAACGGTTTGATTTCACATTTTTGTTAATTTTCTTCTTTGTTCTGGGTACAGGTAAAAAAATTTAGAATCTAACAACTGCATAAACCTACACTGCCCTGTATCTCCCTGCTCAAGAAAGCAAGGAGCTATTGCCCACTGTTTTGCCACGGCCTTATTCTGGCTTCTGGTTCTCATCTTTTGCAGGGTATTTTTAATTGCATATATCTGTGTATTCTGTTGCTAGCTTTCTGTTTAGATTACATGTGCACTGTAATAATTAAGAATTAAAATATGATAATTGGATATTTTAAAATGATTTAGACATTTGCATCTAGGCATTTGTCGATTTCAATTCCAATATATTGTATTTTGTTCTCCTGTTGTTGTGATCTGTACTGAGGTGTACATATTGCATTGCATATAGTTAAGACAAACATGTGGGTGATTTACTCACTTTTTGTGTTCATTCTTGTCTATATTGCACACTTGCACGAATTGAACTTAAGAGCATATCCCGATACAACATAAGGTAGGAAAGTCATTACCCTCTCTTAGCCCAAAAATCACCTCCCCACTCACATAACCCAAGCCTAAATAAAACTTGCTAGACGTTGGCCTAGGGACATCTCGAACTCATTTAGGAGATTGACTTAAGGGAAAGTTGTTAAAGTTTGACTCTTAGCAAATCAGTGTCAAAGGTTGGGGATTGAGAGATGAAATCTCGAAGAACAGTCGTTTGATATAATTAGGCTTGTTACTCAAGCACGGATACCTCCCACTGGTCTTGCCCCTACCTGGTCGATTAACTTATGGTCAGATTGCTGCAATACCTCCCGTAGACAGTCTAACCAGTTAGGAGTCGTCTAGGTCTAGGTCAACCCTATAATTGGCTTGTTTTTGTAAAATTTCTTTGTTTGTTTGTTTGTTTTATTTTTTGTTTATATTATTGTGATAAAATGGAATATAATCAAAAAATTTCCAACCAAATGAATTCATTTTTCACCCTGACCTCATTTGACTCGGATAACTCCAACCCGGCTATGTACAACATAAACCAACCATATAAACCGGATTGGGTTTATTCGACTCAATACGATCCATATCCCTAATCTTATGATCATAATTTTTAAAATAATTTTCACTCTACAAAGAGTCCATGAGGATTCACCTCCCCCGAGTCAAATTTTTAATCATCTTGTCCACAATTTTCACAATATTCATTCCCTGATTTTGATTCATATACTCTTTTTTCTGTATCACCAACTGAAAAAAAAATCGATTTGGAAAAGAGTATGAAGTCATGCTTGAGTCCCAACAACAAATTCAAAAGTTGCTCAATTCACAATTCTTCCCACATTAAATTCATATACTCCTTTTCTAGAACATCCAATTGATGAAAAATCTGAATTAGAAAAGAGTATGAAAGTCTTTCGTGAAATTGGACAACAATTTCAAAACATATTGGACTTATCATTTCAACCAAATTTTCAAGAGTCATGCTCATTTTTTTCAGTATCACCGATTCAAAATGAACAACCGTCAATTCTGGAATTGAGTATGGAACTCTTGCGTGAGTCTGAGTGACAAACTCAATATCTGATAGACTCACAATTACACCACAATTTCCAATCCTAAGATTCTAATCCCAGCAGGACCATCGCCAACCTCGTCAAGTTTGTCGGCTTCGAGCTCTAATACCATTGATGCAATCACCGGTTCTGCCGCCGTCATCGGAACAAAACGATGCTTATTTTGTCGAGCCATCTCAAACCTGCAAGAGTCAATTTACAGAGAGGAGCAAGAAATCGGAAATGACAGAGAAAGGATTTAGAACTAATTTGGGGATTAGGGCATCCATTCTCTTTTACAAATCTTGAAGACAAAGATTCAGACAATTTGAAGGTAAAAAAATAGTTCAAAAAAGGAAATGAAGCAGCTCCGAGCTCCTTATAGGCTTGATTCAAGATGAAATGGTTAAAGCCGTTAGAATCGGGTTTCGGGTTCAGACAGCGTTACATATTAAACCCGCACCCCCCACCCGCCTTCACAACTGTAGCTATCAACGGTCCCAGTTCAAATGGAACTAAATCCACGGTCCAGAATGACTCCCACCACAAATGTCCTGTAGGTACTAATACTCTGATAGGCCTCTCTCACCCTTTGTTCCATCGCTGACGTTGGAATCTCCTGTCAACTTCCTCCCCAGCATGTGCTGGACTTCATCAGTGTCTTCTCCCTGTACCAGTGGAATTGGAATTTGATCACCAAATAAAAAGATTAAACAATACAAAACAAGAAAAATCTGATGACAAAAAATGCCTACCACTTCTCTCACTATTTTTGCTGAGAATATAACTAACATATCACTGTTGGGCGGTGAGAAACCGACCAATAACGACGATGGTGGTGAGAAGGGGAGAGGAGGATGGAGGGGGAAGGGAGAAGAGTGAGAGGGGGAGGGGAAAGGAGAGCTAGAGAAGAGGCGGAGAGGAGAAGAGGGGAGGAAAGGAGAGCTAGAGAAGAGAAAAGAGCTGGTGGGCGGCGGATCAAAGCAAAAGACAGACGAACTGGCACAATTTGTGAAAGAATCGTGAGAAAGAGCCTCCTTTTCGGTCAGTTTTGAAAATAAACATAGCATCAGGATTCCCAGAGCTTGTTAGTCGAACTGAAACTGTTCCTTTCGTTTTTTTTTTCCCCATTTTGACACTAGCCATCTGAAATCACTCTTTTACATTTTTTGTCCATTATGCAATTTCCAGTACATATTATTCACGAGCATGCCCAGGAAAAATGAAACTACAGTTAAGAGGCTAACCACATAAATAAATTTTAGGATCCTAGTACAAGTACAGTGCAAACTGCTTGCTGTTGCGCGCCGACAACAACCACACAGAGGAAACCCTAGAACACAAATGCACAGAGAACAGTACTACCAACAGCACAAACACCCAATCACAGAGAAAAGCACATAAACACAGATTTAACGAGGTTCGGCCTTATCACCTACGTCCTCGGGGCAAGAAAGGGGGAGAGTTTTTATTGATTTCTGTAAATCAATACACTTACAGCAATGGGGATCAGGAGAGTTCTGCCTCTGCTATACTCTCCTCCACAATCTCACTCAACCCTTCTTCAAGATACTAAACCCTAGAAATCCAAACAGCCCTTAAATAGGGTTCAAAAACAACCCTTTCTGAAACAGCCCTGACCCGACTGTCGGTCGACCGGCCGGTCGACCGACCCTATGCACCGGTCGACCGGGCCGGTCGACCGTGCCTAACCGAGAGTTAGGCACTTTCAGTCGGTCGACCGCCCGGTCGACCGATCTCCTTCTGCGGTCGACCGGACCGGTCGACCGCTACCCTGTGCATGTCAGCATGCACGTCTGTCGACCGGATCGGTCGATCGAGCTGCTGTTCTGCCGACAGTCGACCGGGTCGGTCGACCGTGCTCCTGTGCTGCTGTTTCTGGATTCCGTTTCGTCGACTCTTCGACTTCCTCCCCCTACAATTCTCCACCTCGGTGAAGATTTTTTCAAAATCTGAGCCGATCTCCAACGTACCCCAGTCTATCACCTGGCGAAATCGACACGATCTCGGCGAAATCGACACACGATCTCCGCTTGCGCGCACCGGACGAAATCGACACACGATCTCGGCGAAATCGACACACGATCTCGACTTGGAATCTGTAGCTCAGCTATCCACTGGAAAGCACCGCACATGCCTTCCCTACACTTCACCTTAGGAAAACTTTCATATATGCCGATCACCAAACCGTGGCTTCTACTCCGCAACTTCACGACCTCACGAAGACTTCCTCACGAGCCAACACTGACTCTCCAACTGACTAGCTCTATCTAGTCTACCTGTCTTCAACTGACGGTCCAACCAAGTCTGCGTAGAGCACACCAAACACCATCATAGGCTTCAACTGGATGCACACCACTCCTTATGTAAGCTCAATATCTTCTCACCGGAAGATCAGCCTGTTCATCGAGATCACAACACCTCACCTCTACGTAAAGTCCAACTGGCCACAACACTTCACCTCTACGTGTAGCCTCTCCACCTCTACGTGAAGTTCCATCGGCCACAACTCTTCACCTCTACGTGAAATTCCAAACAGCTTCTCGAGAACCCAAATAGCTTCATACGGGTTGCATCACCAAATGGCTGCGCCTTTACGGCTGCCTACGTACCTTGCCCAAAGGATCAAGCCAACCGTAGTTCATTGAAATGAGCTCCATCAAGCTCAAACACTTGTACATGTATCTGCAGCAGTGAACCTATCAGACTGAGTCATATGAACCTCCTCATGACCATCATGGAGAACAACGGCCTTCAACTTGAGCTTGTCACGATCACAAGCTTGAGATTCATACTTCTTTCCCCACAAGCGTGGTTTGACCTTGGTTTCAATGGCTGCAAACAACTCGACATCCTCAGCAATGTCTTCAACTTATTTAGCATCAACCTTGGTTTCATGATCTTCACCCGGTGTCACATCCGGTGAAGTCTTTTCTAATGCCGAACAACTGGAGATGATGGAGTAGCATCAACCTCCACCCGCTGCGATACTTTCTTGGTCTCCGTCCTCTCCACCTGCTGAGAGACGGTGGACTTCAACACTGAAGTCTCTCCAAAAGTGACATGCCTACTCATCACGATCTTCTTATTTTCGGGATCCCACAACCTGTAGCTGTTCCTTTTGACACCCAAAAACACAAACCTCTTTGCTCGCGGATTCACCTTTACATTCTTGGCACTGAAGTAGGTCGAACTTCCAAATTCCCGCAGTAACCCATGATCTTGAGTAGCTTTTCCAGACCAAATTTCCAATGGAGTTTTACCTCCTATCACAGTCGATCTATTCATGAGATGGCTAGCATACTCAGTCGCCTCAGCCCAAAACGACTTGTCTAATCCTGCATTAGACAACAACCGCCGAACCACCTCCAGCAATGAACGGATTACTTCTTTAGCTAACCCATTTGTACCTGTTGTGAAGTGAGTAGCAATTCCGGTGTTCTGGCCAAATCGTAAGAATTGGTTCATGTCTTTTCTAACATTACCAATCTTCAGCTCCTTGATCTTCTTACCAATCTGCTTCTCCATTCTTCCTCTCCACTTCACCAATATATCTAGGGCTTCACTACTTTGTCTCATCGGATATATCCAACAATGCCTAGATAAACTATCAACAAAAGAGACAAAGTACTTGTGACCTCCAAGCGATGCCGTCTTAGCAGGTCCCCAAACGCTCACGTGAACACAATCAAAAACACAATCAAGAAGACCTTTTATGCGGTAAGTACTGGTGCTGAATTTCACCTTCTTCTTGTCTAGAACGTTGTGTTCACCTTCCAACTTGCAGATAGCAGCACCTTCCAACGATTCCTTCTTTGCAGGAGCTTGCAAAGACTTTTCTTCTTCTTATCCGACCTTTTCCTGCCAGACCTCCAGGCAACCATCATCTGAGGAACTAGAAGTCTCCACCTGATCTGTAATCGTACTACCCTTCAAGTAGTAGAGATTGTCTCGGCGGACGCCCTTCATCACCACCATCGAGCCTTTGATCATCCTGAGATTACCATCTCGAACAGATATCACCATACCCGATGCTTCCAAAGCTCCAACAGAGATTAGATTTCTCTTCAATTGAGGTACATATCTCACTCCCTTCAGCTCCCTTACCATCTCATCAAACATCCTGATTTGGATTGTACCTACACCCTCCATGATACATGGATGATCATCGCCCATAACGACTGAACACCCCTCCAGCTTCTCAAAGTTAAAAAACCAGTCCCGATTAGGGCACGCATGGTATGTAGTACCTGTATCCAAAATCCACTCATTTTCCCCTGAGTGATCAACGATGGGAGTAGTGACTGAAAATGAGAAACCCGACGAGTCCGAATCTGATCCACCTGCCTGTGAATAACTGGTCTGAGTGTTAATCACCTTTGCAAGATTTGTCTCAGACTTCGACTCCTTCTTCTTCCCTTTGAACTTTGGACAGTCCACTTTCCAGTGCCCTATTTCTCTGCAGAAGGCACACGCTTCTTCCTCAGATCCCTATAGCCCGACCTGGACTTAGATCTTCCTCTTTCATCATTGCCCTTCCTAGATGAACCCCTACTTCTTACTGCTAGCGCCTCTGCCGATGAGCTTGACTGAGAAAGTTGTCTCTCCTTTCTCCTCGTCTCATAATTTGCCAATGCAGACGACACCTCATGATAGTCCAAAGTCTGTCTATCATTTATAAAGGTTAATGTGAATGTCTCATACTCCTCCCCCAGGAGAGAGTTCAGGAGGATTACTGTCTTGTCTTCCTCATCTACCTTGACATCCACATTGACCAAATTCATAAGAAGTTTCGTGTAGCGGTTTATGTGTTCATTCACGGAGCACCCCTTCTTCATCTGAAACCCATACAACTTGCTCTTCAGCTGCAATCGCGATTCCACACTCTTGGTCAGATATTTCTTCTCAAGGGTCTCCCACAACTGCCTCGCAGATGTCTCGTGTAACACAAAATATTTGATGTCTTGTGTTAAACACGACCTAATCAAGCCACACGCAGACATGTTCATCTTCTCCCACTCTTCTTCAGTGGTTTTGCTTCGCCTCTTCTCCAGAAGTAGCGTATCCTCGAGGTTCGATGCATTTAGGGTATCCATAACCTCACACCTCCACATCCTAAAATTGTTAGTGCCGTTAAACTTCACCACGTCAATCCTCGGATGAGGATTCATGGTCTTCACTGACGTACTTTCTTCTGCCATCTATCTAACTAGATCCTCTATGTATGCGGAAAACCAACTGGAGATAGATACACAACTTCAATAAAAATTAGATTTTTACCTTCTCACGAAACCCTAGAATGAGTTTCTGACCGGATTTACTCCACCAATGATTCCTTGAGCACTCCTTGCGTTGTTCTGAGATCGACACACGATCCCACGAACAAGACTACCGCTGATCTGAGATCGACACACGATCTCCACCGAATCAGCACCCGATGCCCTCCGAATAGCCAGAAAATCCCACGAAGAACCTGGGAAGCTCTGATACCACTTGTTGCGCGCCGACAACAGCCACACAGAGGAAACCCTAGAACACAGATGCACAGAGAACAGTACTACCAACAGCACAAACACCCAATCACAGAGAAAAGCACAGAAACACAGATTTAACGAGGTTCTGTCTTGTGTCTACGTCCTCGGGGCAAGAAAGAGGGGAGGGTTTTTATTGATTTCTACAAATCAATACACTTACAGCAATGGGAATCAGGATAGTTCTGCCTCTGCTATACTCTCCTCCACAATCTCACTCAAACCCTTCTTTAAGATAATAAACCCTAGAAATCCAAACAGCCCTTAAATAGAGTTCAAAAACAACCCTTTCCGAAACATCCCAGACCCGACTGTCGATCGACCGGCTGGTCGACCGACCCTATGCACCGGTTGACCGGGCCGGTCGACCGGGCCTAACCGAGAGTTAGGCACTTTCAGTCGGTCGACCAATCTCCTTCTGCGGTCGACCGGACCGGTCGACCGCTACCCTGTGCATGTCAGCATGCACGTCGGTCGACCAAGCTGCTGTTTCTGCCGACGGTCGACCGGGGCCGGTCGACCGTGCCCTGTGCTGCTGTTTCTGAATTCCGTTTCGTCAACTCTTCGACTTCCTCCCCCTACACTTGCAGCATTTACTAAAGAGCTTCCACCATATTTCTCCATCTTAGACATCATAAACAATCTAGAATTCCTCCCAGCCATCACCAATCACAACGCTATTCCAGTGCAACAAAGTGCATCTTTTCTCAAGCAAAATAAAAAAATGTGCATATGAACGGAATATTTCTTGCATCCTCTCTATCGAGACAAGTACATTTCTGGAACAGAGATGTATAACTCAATCATATAAAAGGGTGATCCAAACTGAAAGGTCTCCTCCCACTAACAAAGCACCTTCTCCATCCAATTCACTCAAGAATTTGAGCTCTGCTTTCTCAACGGCAACAGGCATGTAATGACAACATGAATGTATAAATGTGAAAGGGCTTTGTTTGGTGTCTATGAACAAAGAGATGATTCACACATGCTTTGATGTAGCAGAGATACGTGATCCTTCAACTGATTTTCTAGGGCTACAGCCTATGTTCTTGATGATACCAGTGGGTGGATCCACCTGTGATAGTAAAGGCACACATCCCAGTCTTTTGGACTTCATATGAGCAGTGACCAAACTATGAGATCTGCATGTCTTCACCATTCCCTGTTTTATACCTAAAAATTCTTTTTCCAGCTCTCTGACCCGGGACCTCATACGCTCCATATCTACTCTCAGGTATCTGTTCTGCTGGACAAGGGAAACCCAGCCGTCTCTCTGCAGAATTTGCTCGACCGTGTCATTTGCAGTGACAATGGGTTCGTTGTCGCCTTCTAAGACCTGAAGGCAATTGGAAATGGCTGTTCGCAGTTGAAGCTGTTCGAAGAAAAGAACTTGGAGGACAAACCTCAGTGGCATCCGCTCATTCTGTGATGCATGGGCACATGCATCAACGGAGAGCCTTCCACAGTTTATTATGCTGCAAAGCTGAACTCTCTCATTCTCTGAAAGCCAAGGGTGTGCCTACAAAATAAACATTAGATCATAATCTTTAGTATGGGACAACAATATATAATCAAATCTGTGCTATTTAAGTATATCAATATTGCAGGTAAAGAGAAAAGTTCAGAATAGTGCCTCCCTTTAAAGCACTAAACATTGTTCAATCTATTTAGACTCCAGCTATTGTGATTGGTACTGATACACACAGTTTCCTTCTCTGATGAATCATCACATCAGCATCAGTATCATCCAAGCCTGACCTTTTTGCAAACAAAACAGGTCAGTTATGGAGCATGATGCAAAGTCACGAAAACTACCCCAAAAAAAAAAAAACTTAACCAAATTTCTGGCCAGGAATCAAACTGGCATCAACCCTCCATGACTTGGAGCCAAATTCCTGCAGAAGCAACCCAGGGCAAGGGAGGGACTTGACAAGAAGGAATATGATCGCAGGATGCAGCCATATTTTACTGAGTCCCATGAGCTTGTGCCAACAAGGGAACTGCATGCTTCTCCAGGGAAAAATTCAAAGAATGGTAGAAATACCAGACAAATAAGCAAAATGACAGGATTTGCTACATGGTAATCATTTGCAGTCATAGAGGATGTACTTAGGAGTGCCTCCTATTTTATTATTTTCTCTTTAAAGCAGCCAGGTGGGATCATCTCACCTTTTGCTTCTTTTTTCTCACTTTCAGATTGTGTTTGATTTAAAAGAAAATGAGAGGAAGGAAAAGAAAATTGGGAGGAAAATCATATTTGCTGTTTGGCTGTGTAGGAAACCAAGAAGGAAAGGAAGGGAGAAGAAGTTGAATGAAAATATCAAACATAATTTTCTTTCCACTCTCTCTCTGCCAACAGAGCAGAAGTGAGGAAAATGAATAGAGGAAGAGGAGTGTTGCCCTTACCAAAATCAACTACTAATTGAACACACTTGGGGCTTGTCATGAAACCTAGAATCTATCTAAATCATGCAACTTTATATCAATAACCTTTTCCATCAAGGTTACTTTTCTCTCTCTTTCATATCAGCCAAACTGTAAAAATAGATTTCTTTTCTTTTCTTCTTTTCTTTTTCCTTCTCCTTTCTTTTCTCCCATTTTCTTCTTACCACACAAAAATTAAGGAATTGGTAAAGGGAATAGAATGTTTCTCTGAAGCATAATATAATCCAAAGAACAAAATGGGCTCAAACTCCCATGTGAGAAAGATATACTAGTGACATAATAAGTTGCACCCTTCCCCATCAAAAAAAAACAAAAACCAAAACAAAAACAAAAAAAAAACACCAAAAAAACACCTGCACCCACGGTTCTCTCCTTCGTTCTCTTTTTTCCTGCTAATCCAGATGGGAAACCAGCACCATCAGTAGTATAACCTAATTTACAAGCATGACATCACAGAATTACTAGTTTAGATGTCAGTTGAATTCCATACTAAAGATGTCATTTTAGCTAAGCATATTAATGTGGAATACTTAAATGGAGATATAGTGCAAAAAAATCTACATAGACATCCACTGGTTGACTTATAAAACATTTTTAATTTACAAAAAGTGTTGGACCTCATTAAGTCATGTGTGCTTTACTATGATCCCCAATATAGATATGGGATACAGATATGAATATGTGGATGTAGAACATTTAGGAAATGGATAAGTTGTGGATACATCAATAATAATGTCAAGCATGCATTAATGTGAATTTGTTAGGATATGTTGGCAAGGGTTAAAAAACAAAATAATACAGTTAATATAAAATATTTCAAGTTATCTAAATCAACAGTTACATGAGCAATCATAATTCTTCTCTAAGAAAATAGTCAAATTATATAAATGCATGTAAAAACCAAATGGAAATGTACGCCTAACATTCATGCAGTGGATTCTTAACTTCTTAGTCTACGAGAAATGTTATAAATATTAGGATACACCAAAGAAGTATCTGATAAGCCATGTGGACATGTATCACATGTGGATAAGTCTCCTTTTTATCGAATTATCCATGCATCACAAACGCCTTAGTTGTACTAATGGCAGTACAAAATTTATGAACTGAAATATCTCAATATTGCTAATTTAAAATAATAAATCAATTCAAACCTTGAAGTAGATATCAAGTGCTCCATACAGTCCATCATCCAGCGATCTCAAGGATTCTGGAAGAGCCTCAAGAAGAGAGTGCATCTTCTCAGGCTTCAAGTTTATGTCAGAAGCGACCTCAGCAAGATAAAAATCTATTAATTTTGTGACTCTACTTAAACGACTAGAGGATGGAGATAAAGTAGGATCAGATGAAGAAGGTGAAAATGCTGCATTACATGATGCCTGAGAAGACAAGAAATACTGTATAATCCGCTCAATACAATCTGTGTCATATGAAATATCAGAATCAGAGAAGCTAGGAATCAAAAGACCATCAAGTGTTGCCATTTCAAGTTGCATGCCATTTTCCTCTCTATAGAGTCCTTGCATGGCTGGCAAACATTTAGTATAATAGCAATTCGTAGAAGTCCTAACAAGAAGCGGCAGTATGATTTTCCCTTCTTTTCAGGAAGCAAAATTTCAATGCCTTCAAGTAAAGCCTTTTTATCAACTACATCTGGCACAAAGGTAAAACTTGCTAAACTCTTGGATCTACCAACTTGATCGTTATGCCATCGATCAAGACCCGGTAAATATTTTCTTGCATAGTACATTAGTGCGCCAGCTATATTTTCTGGTCTGACACCTCGAATGTTCATTCTTTCCATTAGTTTCTTAAACATTGGCACACTGAGGCATGAAATATCTTCAAACCACCATTCAGATTCTGAGCTTCTAATTCTAGCCCCCGTGTTTATTCCATTCCACAATATGCTACCCCCAGGGCTCTGTAAACTCCCGTACATCATCATAGGCCACCCGAACAGACTAAGATCAGTACAAACCATCATTGAGAGGGCACTGAGACATTTGCTCACAACTGGGAGTGTTTCTGCTTTTGCAATGGAATGCTCGACACACTGAAGGGCGAGTATGCAATCTTTCCAGCTGCGAAGTACAACTTTGTGAATGAAACTTTCTGCCCTGGCCAATAAATTATCCTCTCCATATTCCTCTGTCATTTCAAGATACTCTGCTGCAGCATACACCATTAATATGTTTTTTGGTGTCAGTTCCACTGTGACATCATAGCAAAACTCTACTGCAAGGTAAAATGCCTCAGATCCCCCAGGACATCCCATTAAATGATATTTATCCTCCACATTTTGAGATTCTCCCAAAATCTGTGCTATCTTCCCACATTTTGACAGGAGAGGAAACTGAAAAACCAAATGAAGTCATTGATTTACTTCTACTTGTATAGAATAAGTTCCTTAAAAAGGTAATGTAAGAATTAAAACCCATGGCAATCAATAAATTTTTTTGTTTGATAAAAAAATCTGTTGCAATCGAATACAACAATTAATAGAATGATAGTATTAGTTCCAATAGCATTCATAGTTTCAGTTAAATCCAATGTATCCAACAAAATTAATACAATGCATTAACAGTAAGAAGTCAAGATTCAGTTCATTTGCTTATACAGAAATAGCAGTAACATCAACAAAAATGTACATGAGCATTAGGTATTCTGCCATTTCCTTCTACGGATAAATGTGACATTTCAGTTAACAGGCGTCCTGTTGATTGCTAATTCGCTGACTACATAATTCGTCATGATTTGATTTTGAGAGAATAATAATAATAAATAAATAAATAATAACAACAACAACAACAACAACAACGAGTCAATCAATGAATTCTATGTAGTCGGAAGGATTAATATCTTTCGGTTCCTCAAAAGAAAAAGGGAAAAAAAAAGAGGAAAAAACAAAGAAACAAGAAGAATATTAACTGCAGAATTACTTGAACATTTTCCTCAGGAAGAACTAGATGACGAAAATACAGCAATGAACACGTCCTAGATACAAATATAAAAATTGGAGACGGCATGCGAAGTACCAAACCTGCAAAGATTATGAACCTATACCATAAGTTATTGCTCAGATTATGAACCTATAGCTTAATTTCTGATGGAAGAGTGCAGACACCTAGAACAAAAAGGAAATAGCAATGCCAGGATCATATTGTGTTTGTATACAAGTGAAGAAATGTAAGGAGGAACTTGAAGGAGTCTGTAACTGTAAAGAGGAACTGACTGGAAGAAAGAGGCCCTCGGATGCAGTCCTGGAGGGTCAGCTTAGAGAACCTGTGCCTATTTCTGAAAAATAAAGGCAAAGGCAATTTGAAAATGCTATTGCGATGTATAGAAGAACAATAATAGATGATATACTTCAAAAAACCAAACCCCTAAAGAGGCTCAATTATTCTATTCAAATTTGGAACTAAAGAACATGAAAAAAGAAAATTGAATGAGGATAACAGTGATACTGGCTCTTAAAAATAAGGAGGGAGGGAATGAGAAGATGTCATAATTCAAGTGAACAAAGACTAGTCAAAGCAGAGGCCGGCTTGCTACAGATTGGTGCTTGCAAGGCACATTACCATAAATGGAAAAGGTCTTTGCATCAACTTGAACAAATGAGTGTCTGAGTACCTTAGGAGTCTCTTTTACTTTTCTGGCAAAGGCCACACATGACCAAAGATATGTCAACACTTGGACATCCAGTTAGATGTACCATGTTGATATTTCTAGATATAACTATTACCCCATGTCTCCACATTCATTAAAATACTTTACCATGTCCACAACATATACGAGCTTTACCGTAGGGACAATCATGTGTTAACCGTATCATAAAATAAATAAACAGTTTCAAATGGTGTTGGAACCTGCAGCTCTCCATTGAAAAATGCCCCAATAACAATATAGCATTTTGCATTTTCAATTAAGAGAAAATATAAGGGGAATGTCATCTTCAGCCTCACGCTTTATTGATAATCTTCATGTTCATTACCTAAAAGCATCATTAATACCTCGTAGGCAAATCATCTAACCCCAAGTTTAGTTTAAAAGAGTCTAGATATTCTGTATGTCCATTTGATGTGCTGTTTCCCACAATGCTTCCCATAAAACTCAGCCCAAGTCTTTTGTACTTCTTTATATGATGATGTTGGCCAATGACCGGACATGTATCAATAAGCTGATGTCATGATGCATACATACATACATACATATATACATACATGTGTGTGTGTGTAGAGAGAGAGAGAGAGACCTTGTGGAGATGGAATAGTACTTCCTCAACTTCAATAACAATATCGCTAGGAAGACCAGTTCTGCAAAACCTGCAATGAAAGAAACATATTTAATTAAAATGTACCTTAAACTTCATATTATAATTGGTCAAGGTAAGATTCACGTATAAAAACTGATGGGGAATCGAACGGTCCAGCTTTAGCAGGATTTAGAATTTTATTTAAATTTAGATTTTAGTAGATTTGATTGAGATTTAAGAGTTATTTGAATTTGATTTGGGTAGATTTGAGTTTATCAATAATTGCACGTATAGTGCACGTAATGTAGGCTATATATAGCCATGTACTGAATTTTTTAAAAAAGATGATGAATTGATTAAAAAATTGTTTCTCTATAGAAACTTGTGTTGTTTGATTTAATCTCATGTATTAATCGAACCAAACGGTGAAGCCAAGATTCAGATTGTGATCCGTGATCATATCAAATCCGCAATTCTATTGATCTCCAATTTCACAAAATGGCCACCACAAACCCTAAAATTCTTCTGTCCCACGTCAATTTGGTATCAGAGCCGAAGTTCTTGAAAAAAATCCAAAATCATTGTTTATCGACTGCATTGTTCATCAGCACAGTTCATCGGCACTATTCATCGCGACACTGTTCACTAAAGAGTATACCGCGGTCCAGAGTCTGTTTCAGACCAGTTCGGAGTCCGCTTCGAGTTCCATCTGAAGCGTTGGATCCACAGCTGAGCTTCAGAAATACTGAGAATTTCACAGCATTCGAACAGCAGATCTAACCTCCACAAGCACATGTTTGGTGACGGTATTGTTCCTGCATCAAAAGATCAGCATTTCAGGCCACATTTCCAGTCCGATTTGAGTCCATTTCGAGTTGTTGAGATTCTTGAGTAACTTCTGATCTTCATGCATTGAATTCCTCCATGAGCTTTTACTTTTGTGATAGATATATATACATACTGACAGTGATGAAAAAGTCAAACGAGATATGTATGTGGCTCTCCCATACTTTCGGGGTTCTGATGATCATTATGAGTAAGAGAAGTAGGAAAATAATCTTAAAAAATTCTTTAGTTATTTCTCCCTAACATCTGAAAAGAAATATCGCTATGCCCAAATGAAGCTGGTTGAAAAAGCTTACTGTTGGGAGAAAAACAGTCATACCGATTGTCGATGTTAGTTTCTCTTAAAAGATATTCTTCGTACTCTGTATGCTTCACACCTTCTTTATGCATCTGAGGCAGATTGCAAAAAGCCTAATGTTGAATAGGAGCTCGACTTCGAGAAGTCACAACTTAAGCGATCTAGTTGCTGAATGTAAGGAGATCCTAACTAGCATGGGAAAGCTCTTACCAAGCTATACTGCAAAGGTTGATTCAGATCCAGAGCCTCCAGTCTTCATCGAGTCAGACATTATTTATGAGTCAGATTCAGAAATTGTTGACAAACCAGAACTAAAGCCAGAAGTGAAAGAGTCAGAGACAGAAGTGGAAGAGCTAGGTGAAGCAGTGGAGTGTTGCACCCTAAATAGCAAGAGTCTAGTAACCGAAAGCATCATAGCTTACGCTCTGATCGGAGTAGCATGGGGCACGTGGAATCCTGTGTGAATCAGGAAGGACCACCTTGCTAGGCTAAATACTTCTGGGTGACCGATACTGAAATAGTACACCGAGGGAAAGGTGAAAGGAACCCCCATCGGGGAGTGAAATAGAACATGAAACCGTTAACTCTTGTAGATTTTTCAGCAGAGCCTAACATGAAATTAGTGTAATCTTTGACAGCTATGAGAGCCTCATTATCATTGAGATCACGTGACGTCTACGACTCATTACAGATCTTTCTACAGAAGATAGGATCACAGTTGATCAGTCTACTCATTGTGCAAAATGCAGTCTGCTCAATGTTCATCATAGATGATTCACATCTGTTTGCTACCTATGATGGCTCGACCTACCATCTTCACAATCGGTTTGTCACGGAAGCCAATTCTACTTCTACCACCTTGGTTCAGTCATGATGCATCAGTGCTGATTCCTCAACCACCATCTTGGTATAATTGAGGATGCATGATGCGGTTCGACCCGATTGTGCTTACCTTGTACCTACCACTACATTCATCAGGGATGCATGTTTTCAAGCCGGGGAGAATGATGGGGAATCGAACGGTCCAGATTTAGCAGGATTTAAGATTTTATTTGAACTCAAATTTAGTAGATTTGGTCAAGATTTAGTAATTATTTGATTTTGATTTGTGTAGATTTGAGTTTATCAATAATTACATGTATGGTGCACGTAATGTAAGCTATATATAGTCATGTATTGAATTTTTAAAAAATAATGAATTGATTAAAAAAATATTTCCTTATGAAAACATGTGTTGTTTGGTTTAATCTCATGGATTAATCAAACGAAGCGATGAACCAAGATCCGGTTTGTGATACGTGATCATATCAAATCTCAAATTCCACTGTTCTTCCTCAATTCCACAAAATTCCCACCACAAACCCTAAAATCCCCCTTCGTCCCCACATCAAAAACACAACTATCTTCCCTTTCTATTATTGGGATTTGAGGATACAATTGCCTTTGATTTGCTTCTTGGATCTGATTTTTGTGAATCTAAGACTACTTAAATGTTACCAGAAGGTATACTGTCTTTTTTAAATTCCCATGCTTAAGTTTCAACTAAGAAAAATTTTCATCTTATAATATTCTTCATCCTTAATAAGATGATCTAGAAGTTACGCATGAAGGTTCACTTCTGATTTATAGTTGGTCGTTGTTATCTCTATCCCCACTCCACATGCAAAGACTTCCTTCTCTAATCAAACTTTACTTATTGCTTATGCATTAGCATAGAGGTGTTGCATTATGACTTACATCCATAAAAGTGTAGATTATCATAGTGTTATAGTTGCATGAGAGATTGGGAGAGAAAGAGTTGTGTTCTAAGACTCACACTTTGAGATATATATATATATATATATATATATATATATATATATATATATATATAGGAAAATTTTCAAATGAGAAACTTTCTCAAAATAAGCTTCGTGAGAAAATCATATAAGAGAGATTTTATGGATGATCTGAACCGTTCATCTTGATCTACATACTCTAATTAGACTACTAATAAAAAATCACGCGATTCCAAATCTTTTTACCCATGCATCAAGTGACATGTTTATTCTACGACGAATAAACGTATGTTTTGTAACCACTTGTTGCATGGGTAAAAAGACTTAAACTCACGTGATTTTTTATTGGTAGCCTAAATAAAGTATATAGATCAAGATGAACGGTTCGGATCATCCACATGATCGCCCCTATATGGTTTTCTCACGGTCTTCGTGTGAGAAAGTTTCTCACACGAAGACCTATATATATATATATATATATATATATATATATATATATATATATATATATATATATATATAAGTACATCACAAGCGATGTGTGATCAAACAAATACATAGCCAATACATAGTCTCTCTCAACACTCCCCCTCAAGCTATAACATATATATCATACATGCCCAGCTTATCACAAATAAAATCTGCCCTTGTTCTACCAAGAGATTTGATAAAGAGATCTGCTAACTGGTGTCTTGATGACACATGCTTCGCCACAATGATTTTTCCTCAAGCTCCTTACAAACTATATGATAATCAACCTCAATGTGTTTGGTTCTCTCATGGAACATGGCATTTTCATCAATGTGTATTGCTTTCTTGTTGTCGCCATATAGTCTCATGGGACACTCTGAGAGAAACAAATCTTTGTTAATAAATCTTTGATCCAAATCAGTTCGAATGTCATATTTGTCATCACCATGTACTTCAACTCTGCATTGAACCAAGAGACCACACTTTACTTATTGCTTTTCTGTGACACAAAATTTCTTCTAAAAAAACAATATCTTGTGGTCATCCTCTTACCAAAAAGACACCCTGCGCGGTCTGATCGGAGAAGCCTGCTACTCAAGTGTGTCTATGATCTGAATAGAGAAGCCCTCTCCTGAAGCTTTCTTCAGATACCTCAAAATTCTCATTATCGCCTCCAAGTGGGTAGTCCTCGGTGTTTACAAAAACTGACTGACTACACTAATAGCTAATGTGATGTCTGGTCTGGTCACCTTAGGTAGTTCAATTTTCTCATCAATCTCATGTATCTCCGAGCATCTTCAAGAAGCTCCCACTGATTTGGTAGCAACTTCGCGTTCACATCCATCAGAGAATTAATACTTCTGTATCCTAGCATTCCAGCCTCTGAAAGCAAGTCAAGTTCATTCTTATGCGATAGGAGAATGCCCTCCTTAGACCTGGCCACCTCAATGCCTAAGAAATACTTCAGAAATCCAAGATCTTTGGTCTGAAAATGCTTCTGCAAGTACTTCTTTAGGTTATCAATCCCCTTCGTGACATCTCTTGTGACCACAATATCATCTGCATACACAACTAGCAGGATCTTCTCATGATGTATCCGCCAAAACACATAGTAATCTTTCTCTGCACGACAAAGACCAAACTCCGTATCACTGATGTAAAGTGCTCAAATCAGGCTCACGAAGACTGTTCAGACAGTAGAGTTACTTTCTCAACCTGTAAACCTTCACACACTCTCCCTAGGCAACAAAACCTGGTGGTTGCTTTGTGTAAACCTCTTCATCAAGAATACTTTAAGATATTCTTGATATCCAACTAATGCAATTGTCATCGGTATGTCGATGCTAATGACACCAGGATCCGCACAGATGTCATCTTCATGACCAGAGAGAATGTATCCACATAATCCAATCCATATACCGTGAATATGTTGCACAGACACAACAACATGGAAATGGACATGACACGTGGACACATAGCAAATTCTTAAAAATACACACGACATGCGTATCGGACACATTTCGAACACGACATGGCTCCATAATAGAAGTGTCCGTGCTACATAGGTTGTGAGTAATCTTTGACAACCAATCTCACCTTTAAACGAGCTAGAGACCCAAGTTTAACTTGATAGTGTAAACCTATTTGCATCTAACAATTTTCCTTCTCGATGAAAGTGTGACCAACTCTGAAGTCTTTTTCTGTTTTAAGGTCGTTATCTCCTCCTGCATCACCCAAGTCCAACCTGAAATAGACAATGCTCTGGCACATTCTTGGTAATCGAGCATGAGTCCAAAGAAAAAATAAATAAACGAAAGAAAGATGATAAATGAGAATAAGAAACAAAACTAGAGAGAATGTTGAGTATAACAACGTTTGCCTTTCGAAGTGCAATGGGAAGATCATCAGTAGTAGAAGTGCCAGGTAATTAAGCAATGACAGTCTCACTTGATTCTTCTGCAGGACTTGATACTGAGACTGGCGCTGGCACAGGAAGAGGAACTGTTCGTCGTGTATAGCCTGAATAGGATCTTGAAACCGTAGTGTATCTTTATCAGTCACATTTTTAAATATAGACTCACCACTATTGAGTAATATCTCCTGATAGAACATGCAATCATAGTCATTCTCTGACATACAAGAAAATATGAAAATCCCAAATTGAATCGAAAAAGGTTACATCTGCAGATAAGATATATCTGCCTATAGATGGACAAAAATATTTGTAACCTTTTTGAGTTTTATACTAGGCAAGAAAAAATTCTCTAAGAGACCTAAAATCAAGTTTTGTCTTATGAGAACTATAATTATGCACAAAACAGATAGACTCAAAAATCTTTGGAGGTAAAAAGAACAAATCAATATAGGGGTATAGGATGGATTATAGGATTTTATGTTGTAATATAGATGATGGCATTTGATTTATCAAGTAATAAGAAGTCAAAATGGACTCACCCCAAAATTCTTTTGGTACCTGTCTACGAAATAAAAGTCCTAACAATGTCAAGAAGGTGTCTATTTTTACAATCAGCTATCACATTCAGCTGAGCAGTGTAAACACAAGAGGATTGATGCAAGATTCCATTTTATTCTAAAAATTCTCTAAAGTTCTCCATATATTCTTTAGCATTAACGATCTCAAAATTTTAATGTTAGATTTATATTGATTCTTTATTTCTGAATAAAAGACTTTAAATGTGATAAATACCTAAGAACGAGATTTTAGCAGATATATCCATGTGACTCGAGAATAATCATCCACAAAGCTAACAAAATACCTAAATCTCAGTTTTGAAGGTAGTTGACATAAACCCTTTATGTCGGAATGAACTAAATCAACTAGTTTATCAGCTCTCTTATTGACCAGATTAGGATAAGACACACAATGATGTTTTCTCAACTGACAAGACTCACAATCTAAGGATGAAACCTGACCTAAAGTAGGAACAAAACATTTAAGTGTAGGTAGAGAAAGGTGACCTAACCGACAGTGATAGTCCAATGCTGATGAATTGCTGATGTAGGCCATCTATCGGATGTCAACTCTAACTCATATAATCCGTTCTGTTCACATTCTGTGCCAATCGTCTTTCTCGTATCAAGCTCTTGAAATACATAATGTGTCAAAAAAAATATCACTCTACAATTTAAAATCTTGGTAATCTTACTGATAAAAAATTAGAAAGAAAAACAGGTAAATAGAAAATTGATGATAAAAAAGAGTAAGGGTGATAGCTTCAGTGCCAACACCCTGTATGAGTGTGCAGGAGCCATTTGCTAATACTACAAAGTTAGAGACATGAGTAAAAAAGGACATAATACATCGATTCTCAGTCATGTGATCAGTCGCCCCTGAATTTATAATCCAAGTATTTGACCTAGAAGATGAAAGAAAAGATATATGACTACTTATTTAAGCTAGAGTGGTAGAGAAATAGAGATGTTCATCTGGACTCTTGAGATCTCTGCTGCCAGTGCCAAGTCCTGCAGAACCAATTCTTAGCTTGCATTCTCGAGCAACATGATCAGGCTCGCCACACTCATAATACTTCAGGCCAGAATTGTTGCCACCATGATCACGATCACAATCACAACGGTCCCTCTAGAGTAGTAGGAAAGCTCAACCTTCCAGTTATGTTTACCATCCAATTCATGAATTGCTTTTTGAGCATCTCTACAGTTATCAAAGTCGATAAAGGCATAGTGATTTTCAACCCAAATACATCTTATAACCCCATATGTTCGAAGTTCATCCTCAAGCTGATGCTCAGAGACACAGGCATCCAAATTGACAATATAAACATGAGACATGGCCGGCAATAGACCCTTGTGAATAATGTAGATGTGTAGCTCTAGTTTTCACGGTTCCAATGCCTCGAGAATCGTGCGAATCGGGCTCCAAATGGCTGAGATATAGCCCAAAATAAAACCTAAACGGTTAACAAGTCTATATTGTGCTTAACTGGTCTGCACTGTAGCAGTCTACTCAGTTGGCTCGTGTTGGCACCGGTCTGCTTCGGTCGGCTCTGTCGGCTTGGGTCAGCTAAAGTTAACTCGGGTCGAGTTTAGTATGAACTCAAATTGAATCACGTGGCGGCGGTGATTGCAGACATCAGCGGCGACGGCAATGTCTAGATCTGGAGGACAGCAACAACGAAGGCAGTGATGGTGACGACGATAGTGACGACATCGCGAAGATAGCGATGACGTCTGGATCTGGAGGACAGCGGCGAAGACAACGACGACGATGACAATGAAGATGAAGACGAAGATGATGATGAGAACGATGATGAAAACGGTGATGAAGATGAAGACGAAGACGGCGTGATGAAGATGAAGATGAAGACAAAGAGTTGTCTGGATCTTGAGATGGGGATGAGATCGAGAAGAGGACATTGTCGCCACTTTTCTGATTTTATTTCTAGTCTGAAGCAGAGTTAGAGCTTTCTCCATAGCTACAGCCATTGCGGATGCGTGAGATGCAGTCGAAATGGTGAGAGGCTAGAGAGGAAGCGATGGCGAGGGTGGCAAGAGATGTGGCCGCGAGGAAGAGAGGCAACTAGGGTTAGGGTTTTGGGGGGTCGGGGACAAAGATGAATGGTACCTTTTTTCAAAAGATGGGATTGGGATTAGAATTAGGGTTTTGAGATTATGGAGGATTTTTGAGTGGGTTTGATACCATATTATAGTTGCATCAGAGATTGGAAAAGAAAGAGTTGAGTTCTATGACTCATACTCTGATCTAAATATAATAATTAGTACAAATTACATCTAGCCTCATAGGCAATGTGGTACTAAACTAATACATAGCCAACACAGTCTTTGTCAACACATAGCAAGGTGAGACCTGCATTGAACCGGTAAGAATATGACATAAGTTGGACAAATATGGCAAATTCTAAAAATCCAAGATATAGCATATCACCGGTACAACAATGAAAGAAAAATTAATATATGTGCATGTGAGTTTATGTTCTTTAGATGTAACATGGACATGTGAGGCCATAATAGGTAAGAAACTACAATAACTCAAATAGTGAAAAATAGAGATAGCCTTGGGTACTTCTGGAAGGATTTAGAGACTAATTCTTTTCATTTCAAATCAAGGATAAGCTTAAATAGAAAGCCCACTCTGTTAAAGTAAATCTACATCATGTAGAATGCTTAAAAACTAAAAAAAACAAGTGAATTTGAGTTTTCTTACAAATGAGCCAGAGACATTAAATGGATTGACAAAAATTAACATGTTGCTTATGTTTGCGGTGTTCGGCATACAAATTCTTGATCATGGTCTAACTACTGAAAAACCCTAGCACACCAAGTTTTCTTGGGTTTTAGACACTTTATACCATTAAACTAGATTTGGGTGCCATACAAATTCTCATTAATGATCTAAACACTTAAAACCCCTACCAGACAACTTTACAAACATTTGGCACCATAAATTGAACACCTTGCTATTCTCGTCATCCATGTTATACCTAGTTGGCGCACAGGCAAAAAACTTGAAACCACCTGATTTTTAATTTTTTTGGTACTTTAACAATGTCGATCAAACTTGAGTGGAGTGAATCTTTAATTTGATTATCCTATCATTGAATTTGAGGGGGGAGGATTTGCCCCCTAAATCCTTTGTGAAAGAGCCAAGTATGTCTATATAAATATTTTCAAATTATATAAATCAGTATTTGCCAAAATATTCATAATTGATACTTATTCATTAAGGAAGTAGACAAATTCTATAAATGGCATATGCAAATCAAACAGATTTGTGAACCCATAACTCATGTATTAGAGTTTTATTTTCTTAGTCAAGGTACGTATTTGATGTGTCTAGGATACATTATTTGGGAAGGGGAATAGCAAATTTGATTTTCAGTCTCAACGACTGGTAACTTGACTATGAACAGAGTAATTTGAAGAATGCAAAAGATGCACTGACTTGACTAATGGAGGGTTAGTGTGTGTGTGTGTGTGTTGTGTGTGTGTGTGTGTGTGAGAGAGAGAGAGAGAGAGAGAGAGAGAGAGAGGAGAGTTATTACCAATGGTTTCCTTGGCGATAAAAGCGGCTTGCACTGCTTCCGGTGAGAGACATGACTCCTTCCCCCTTTTCTTGGACAAAAACAAGATGAATAACAAATTTCTTGCTGCTGTTGTTGTTACTGCTGCTAATTTGTAGAAGTAGAGATCAGCTGCTTCGGCTGATAACGAATGACAGAAGAAGAGGAAATTGTTGTTGATGATGATCCCCCGACCCGACGTCTTCAAGCATCCCTACATCACCTGTCGTCAGCAAACAAGAGTAAGTGAGGAATGGAAAGGAAACAACTT
The DNA here is from genome assembly GCA_038442645.1 of Agave tequilana. Lineage (NCBI taxonomy): Eukaryota > Viridiplantae > Streptophyta > Magnoliopsida > Asparagales > Asparagaceae > Agave > Agave tequilana. Next base: position 53,802 of record JAVJIF010005874.1, on the reverse strand, counting down.
CTTCTTCTTTTTGTGTTTGTGTTCACTATCAAGTATCAATAGCGAAGGGTGAAACTTGAAAGTGAAATAAAATAAAAAAAAATTAAATTAATTGAGGACATCATCCGTCAATAATGTGTATTTTTTCCCCCTCTCCTTCCCCCTTTTCTTTTTCGAGAAAAGAAAGCGAAAGCGGCTGCTGGTGCTCACCCACCAGCGGGATGGAGAGAGAGGGGGACCCTTTTATAGACTTACCCTTTCTCTTTCCTTTTTTCTGCCACCACCGACAACAACAACAATAATTTTAACTCAAAAAAAAACAATAATATTAATAATAAAAAAAACAGAACAAAACGTAATGAAAGAGGGGTGGATACGGGGGCAGGCGGTGGGTTGACGCTGACGGTTGGCAAATGGGTTTCTGACCAGGTCACTAGTCGGTAAATTAGCCAAAAAAATAATATAAAATAAAAGTCACTTGTCGGTACATATTAATCATTTATTATTAGGATTTTCTTCTTCATTTTTTAAAGACATTTGTGAGAAAATATTGGGGGATAAATTCCTTAATATTCTTCCCTCAGAGAGGAACAGTGTGCCCTATCAGTAAAGTATACCTACAACTAGAAAGAAAGCGAGCTGCCGTGCTGTAGATCTAAAAAGGAAATGCATGTCATTTTCGTCCCACTTTAATTTACACAGCAGCAGTTATTAAGTAACAAACAGTAATGATGCCAACAAAACATGCGCAACAAAGTGAATTGAATTTCAATCAGGATTCGGGTTTCAATCTACACCAAGCCTTCTAACCTTTGCTTATCAACATCTGCTAATCATGATCAGCAATATTGATGGGAGACAATATAACGTGCAGTTTCATTTTCTAGGCCGCAAGTCTAAGGGTCAAAGAACAATTCAGAATATGTTACGTCCATCGCTACTGCTGTTCCATCCAATAGTCTGGAGCAGGCCATAGAGGAGAATATACATCATGTTAATTTTTTTCAAGAAATGCACCAGGGTGGTGCTCTTGAGGCTGTGGCCACTGGTAATAAGCAAACCCAACGCTCTCATGTGTCGGGTGTTGCGCCCCACAGCGACAACAACCCGATAAAGGATCCCTCCTTGAATCTTCCACGCACGAAGAACAATTACAACCAGCACAAAAAACAATCACCGGAGAAAGAACACACGCAAACAACCAATTTAACGAGGTTCGGCCTCAACGCCTACGTCCTCGGGGCAATCAGAAGAGATATTAATTTACTTGGAAGAAGATTACAATGGCTAGCAGTCTCTTTGAATGCAAGAGAGCTCTAACCTTTTCCTTCTCAAGGATCTTCAACAAGATACAAAACCTTGAAAACGGCCAACCCCTTAATTACAAACAGATTTTCAAATCTGCACTCGCAGCCCGCACCCGCTTGTCGGTCGACCAGGCGGTCGACCGACCCTTCCACCGGTCGACCGGGCGGTCGACCGGGTGCCCAACAGAGAGTTGGGTACTTTCAGTCGGTCGACCGCGGTCGACCGAGCTCCAACTTGTGCACGTTGTGCACGTCGGTCGACCGGGCCGGTCGACCGAGCTTCTGATACTGCGGGCCAGTCGACCGGGCCGGTCGACCGGCCAACCTGCACCTGCTGCTGTTGGCTTGTTTTCTGCTGCTCGTCTTCGTCGTCGACTTCCTCGGCGATCACTCGATGACCCCTCGACGATCCTTATCAACTTCCCCATCAGTAAACTCTCTCTTTCTAACAATTCTCCACCTCGGCGAAGATTTTTCCTAAAATCTAAGCCGATCTCCAACGTACCCCAGTCTATCACCTGGCGAAATCGACACACGATCTCAGCGAAATCGACACACGATCTCGGCGTGCGCGCACCGGACGAAATCAACACACGATCTCGGCGAAATCGACACACGATCTCGGCTTGGAATCTATAGCTCAGCTATCCACTGGAAAGCACCACACATGCCTTTCCTGCACTTCACCTTAGGAAATTTCCATACATGCCGATCACCAACATGGCTTCTACTTTGCAACTTCACGACCTCACGAAGACTTCCACACGAGCCAACACTGACTCTCCAACTGACCAGCTCTATCTAGTCTTCCTGTCTTTTACTGACGGTCTAACCAAGTCTGCGTAGAGCACACCAAACATCATCGGCTTCAACTGGATGCACACCACTCCTTATGCAAGCTCAACATCTTCTCACCGGAAGATCACCTGTTCATCGAGATCACAACACCTCATCACTACGTGAAGTCCAACTGGCCATAACTCTTTACCTCTACGTGAAGCCTCTCCACCTCTACGTGAAGCTCCAAACGGCCACAACTCTTCACCTCTGCGTGAAGTTCAACTGGCCACAACACTTCACCTCTACATGAAGTTCCATCGACCACAACTCTCCACCTCTATGTGAAGATCCAAACAACTTCTCGAGAACCTAAATGCTTCATAAGAGTTGCATCACCAAATGGCTGCGCCTTTACGGCTGCCTACGTACCTTTGCCCAAAGGATCAAGCCAACCGTAGTTCATTTAGATGAGCTTCATCAAGCTCAAGCACTAGTACCTCTATTTGCAGCAGTGAACCTGTCTGACCAAGTCATATGAACCTCTTCCCGACCATTATGGAGGACAACGGCCTTCAACTTCAGCTTGTCACGATCACAAGCTTGAGATTCATGCTTCTTTCCCCACAAGCGTGGTTTCACCTTGGTTCCAATAGCTGCAAACAACTCGACATTCTCAACAATGTCTTCATCCTGTTCAGCATCAACTTTGGTTTCATGATCTTCACCCGTTGTCACATCCGGTGAAATCTCCTCTAATGCCGAACCAACTGGAGATGATGGAGTAGTATCAACCTCCACCCGCTGCGATCCTTCCTTGGTCTCCGTCCTCTCCACCTGCTGAGAGACGGTAGACTTCAACACTGAAGTCTCTCCAAAAGTGACATGCCTGCTTATCACGATCTTCTTGTCTTCGGGGTCCCACAACCTGTAGTTGTTTCCTTTGACGCCCAAATAGACAAACCTCTTTGCTCGCGGATTCAACTTGCCATTCTTGGCACTGAAGTAGGCAGGACTTCCAAACTCCCGCAGCAAACAATGATCTTGAGAAGCTTCCCCAGACCAAATATCCAATGGAGCTTTACCTCCTATCGCAGTCGATCTGTTCATGAGATGGCTAGCATACTCAGTCGCCTCAGCCCAAAACGACCTGTCTAATCCTGCATTAGACAACAACCTCCGAACCTCCTCCAGCAAGGGACGGACTACTTCCTTAGCCAACCCATCTGTACCTGTTATGAAGTGAGTTGTAATACCTGTGTTCTGGCCAAATCGTAGGAACTGGTACATGTCCTTTCCAACATTACCAATATGAAGCTCCTTTATCTTCCTACCTATCTGCCTCTCCATTTTTCCTCTCCACTTCATCAACACATCTAGGGCTTCACCCCTATATCTCATGGGATATATCCAAACCTGCCTAGATGAACCATCAATAAATGAGACAAAGTACCTGTGACCTCCAAGCGATGCTGTCTTAGCAGGTCCCCATACGCTGATGTGAACACAATCAAGAAGACCTTCATTGTGGTGAGTACTGGTGCTGAATCTCACCTTCTTCTTGTCCAGAACGCTGTGTTCACCTTCCGACTTGCAGGTTGCAGCACCTTCCATTTCCTTCTTTGCAGGAGCTCACAAAGATTCTTCTTCTTCCTGTCTGACTTTCCCTGCCAGACCTCCGGGCCACCATCATCTGAGGAACTCGAAGTCTCCACCTGATCTGTAATCGTACTACCCTTCAAGTAGTAGAGGTTGCCTCGGCAGACGCCCTTCATCACCACCATCGAGCCCTTGATCATCCTGAGATCGCCATCTCGAACAGATATCATCATGCCCGATGCTTCTAAAGTTCCCACGGAAATTAGATTTCTCTTCAACTGAGGCACATACCTCACTCCCTTCAGCTCCCCTTTCATCCCATCAAACATCCTAATTCGGATTGTACCTACACCCTCCACGCTACATGAGTGATCGTCGCCCATAACGATCGAACACCCCTCCATCTTCTCAAAGCTAGAAAACAAACCCCGATTGGGGCATGCATGGTATGTTGTACCTGTATCCAAAATCCACTCATCTTTCCATGAGTTACCAATAATGGGAGAACTGACTGAAAACGAGAAACCTGACGAGTCCGAATCTGATCCATCTGCCTGTGAACTGCTCCTCTGAGTATTTGTCACCTTTGATAGATTTGCTTCAGCCTTCGACTCTTTCTTCTTCCCCTTGAACTTCGGACAGTCCACTTTCCAGTGCCCTATCTCTTTGCAGAAGGCACACTGATCCTTCCTCAGATCCCTATAGCCCGACCTGGACTTTCATCTTCCTCTAACCTCCTTGCCCTTCCTCGATGAACTTCTGCCTCTTACTTCCAGTGCCTCCGCCAATGAGCTTGACCTAGAAGGATGTCTCTCCTTCTTCCTCGTCTCATAACTAGTCAGTGCAGACGACACCTCATCATAATCCAAGGTCTGCCTTCCATTGATGAAGGTCAGAGTGAATGTCTCATACTCCTCCGCCGGGAGTGAGTTCAGAAAGATGATCGCCTTATCTTCCTCATCTATCGTGACATCCACGTTTACCAAGTCTGTAAGAAGCTTAGTATATCGGTTGATGTGTTCATTCACTGTGCTTCCCTTCTTCATTTGAAAACTGTACAGCTTGCTCTTAAGCTGCAACCTGAACTCAACACTCTTAGTCAGGTATTTTCTCGCAAGGGTTTCCCACAGTTTCTTCGCCGACGTCTCATGTTGTGCAAGGTATTTTATGTCTTGCGACAAATATGAACGTATCAATCCACATGCCGACTTGTTCATCTTTGCCCACTCTTCATCAGTGGTCGTGATCTTCTTCTTCTCCAATAGGAGAGTATTTTCGAGGTTCGATGCATTCAGCGCATCCATAACCTCACATCTCCACATCCCGAAGTTATTTGTACCGTTGAACTTGACAACATCAATCCTCGGGTGAGGATTCATGGTCCTAACTGAAGTACTTTCCTCTGCCATTGAGATTACTTGATCCTCTATCTATGCGGAAGAATAATCAACTGGAAATAGATCTCTATTCAGATAAAAATTAGAATTTTACCTTTCCCTTGAAACCCTAGATCGAGTTTCTCTCCAGATCTACTCCACCACAGATTCCTCGAGCCTCCTTGCGTCCTCCTGAGATCGACACACGATCCCACGAATACCGATACCTCTGATAGGAGATTGACACACGATCTCCACCGAATCAGATCTCGAGCCCTCTGAATCTTCAGAAAATCCCAAGCCAAACCTGGAAGCTCTGATACCACTTGTTGCGCCCCACAGCGACAACAACCCGATAGAGGATCCCTCCTTGAATCTCCCACGCACGAAGAACAATCACAACTAGCACAAAAAACAATCACCGGAGAAAGAACACACGCAAATAACCAATTTAACGAGGTTCGGCCTCAACGCCTACGTCCTCGGGGCAATCAGAAGAGAGATTAATTTACTTGAAAGAAGATTACAATGGCTAGCAGCCTCTTTGAATGCAAGAGAGCTCCAGCCTTTTCCTTCTCAAGGATCTTCAACAAGATACAAACCCTAGAAAATAGCCAACCCCTTAAATACAAACAGATTTTCAAATCTGCACTCACAGCCCGCACCCGCTTGTCGGTCGACCGGGCGGTCGACCGACCCTTCCACCGGTCGACCGGGTGCCCAACAGAGAGTTGGGTACTTTCAGTCGGTCGACCGACCGATCGACCGAGCTCCAACTTGTGCACGTTGTGCACGTCAGTCGACTGGGCCGGTCGACCGAGCTTCTAATGCTGCGGGTCAGTCGACCGGGCCGGTCGACCGGCCAACCTGCACCTACTGCTGTTGGCTTGTTTTCTGCTGCTCGTCTTCGTCGTCGACTTCCTCGGCGATCACTCGACGACCCCTCGACGATCCTTATCAACTTCCCCATCAGTAAACTCTCTCTTTCCAACATCGGGCTGGTCCAGAAAATTCAATACCCTGAGCGAAATTCTAAAGTGTGCCTCTAAACACAATAGTGACACTTATGTCAAGACAGATTTTTTTTTCTTCATCAAATAATTATTTTTAGTAAAATTATAGGAGTTTACAAAAGATAAGAGAGAAACTTTTTGAAGCCTCGTTAAAACCTTGTCTAGTTGAAAACCTGGTGGGACAAAATGCTAGACGAAGAAAAAAGAGTACCCCGGTTTTTAAAACATTACATCCAAAATTAATATTAATTAGTGAAGTAATCCTAAAAATTAATATAAGTTAACAAATATGTCTAAAAAATTAATATAACCATCTAATGATCGGGACCATGCAAATCTAAAAGGCAGTGACTACCCAAAAGGAGGTGGTAAAAATAATATATAAATGTAGATTTATACTGAAAAAAGCCAGTTATAAATTGATCCTCACTTATATAATCTAAAAGGCTGTTGTTTCTCACTCTCTAACAAGAACATTCCTCTCGCCCTTTTCAACTGGGCCTGTTTGGTTGACGGTGGAAGTGAGGAAGTAAGGAAGTGAGGAATTGATAATAGTTCCCTTTGGAACTTGGGAATTGGTTAGTAAGTTTTCCGGTATTTGGATGTTGTTAGGAAGTGTGATTTGGAAAATGTTATGTCTTTTCCGGTGTTTGGATGATAATGTGAAAGTGAAAGTAGAAAAGTTGACCACAAAGTTGACCGCAAAACAATATTAAAATAAAAATTAATTAAGAAAAATAAAAAATAGACTGTCATTAGAATGCAAGTGAAATTTACATGATCAAAAAATTAACTGTTTTGTACAACAACTTATTATAAATGAGATTTACATGACCACAAAATTAACTGTAGCACTTTGGAAGTGAGGAAATGGTTGTGTAAAAAAGAAAAAGAGAAGAAAAATGAGTTTTCTTATTTTTCTTTTCCGGTGTTTGGATAGATAGGGAAGTAAGCAATTATACTTCCTCATTTCCTTACTTCCGCCCACTTCCTTGCATCCAAACACCCAAAAGAGTGGCCATTTTTTTGCCTCGATTAGAAAAAAAATAGAAAAGGGAAAATGTGGGGAATGTGGAGATCATACAGTGAACGTATTACAGTTTGTGAGCGTAAACATAGAAGTAGCCTCCTTCAAATCGTTCTTCTAAATGTATTCGATGGAGTCAGCCTAGCAACACCCATAAGCAAAAAGATAACAGAGTACAAGTAAATACACTATCAGTGAGAAAAAAATCTTAGCATATCAATAAATAAAGAGAGGAAAAAGATTACAGTGTTGTGGTAGTCAAATGGAAACTAGATCTGTAGAAAATATATAAATCAATCATGATTGAAATTTCACTAGTCTCTTTGAATTAAGGTTTCGAAAATAGTAAGAAGGGGGAGAGGGAGAGAGAGAGAGAGAAAGAGAGAGAGAGAGAGAGAGGCTTGAATTGTTGAAGTGGAAGAGGCTTACAGGCGGGTTGGGGGAGAGAGAGAGAGAGAGAGAGAGAACATATTGAGGTCAGGACAATTGGAAGGAGGCGGGTGTTGTTGGGTAGTGTTTGGTTGGGGGGGTGGGGGGGTTGGGGGGTGTGAATGTTATACTGTTGGGGTATGCCGGTATGGGGAAGTGGAAGGGGTTGCATGCCTGCATTGCTCACTCACTGCATGCTGGGGTGTTGCCTAGTTGGGGTTTGGGGAAGTGGAAGAATGGAAGAGCCTCACTCACTGCATGTGCACGGCCTCCACAAATTTTTTTCATTTTTTTAATATCCTATAATATAAACTTAAATAAAATTTTGGGTCCCTTAGATTTTTGTGCCCTGGGCGATTGCCTTGCTGGCCCTAGGTCAGGGTTGGCCCTGCTTATGTGTGAATCTGCATCAAGTTGGATGACGATAAGGTTCCATTGCAAGCATTTATTAAATACAAGTCCAAATTACGCAAAACCAGAAATATCAGAAGTTCCTAGAATCAATACGAGACAACTAGCAAAAGATCAGGGCTTCTGGCCCTGATCAAAGACGCTGAAATGTAGCAATTGTCACGTTCCTGCGGCAAGATCAGGGCCAGAGGCCCTGATCTTTGACTCATTGCTCCATCTCATCTTCCAGATGCTTCTTTTACCTATATATACCCCTGTTGGAGGCCAGAACGAGGGGTTAGAGGCCAGTAGGCTAGGGTTTTCTCTCCTTTAGTGCAGCGTATTATAGGCTTCTTCTTCTTCTTTTTTTCCTTTCTTTTTAGATCATGTAGTAGGGCTGAGTTTGATTCTAGAGAGAGTTGTTGTAATAGAGAGTGACAATCTATCGAACCTTTCTTCTTTCCTTCCATGGTTTCTTCTCTAACCTCTAATATGATTCTTAGCTAGTTTTCTCTCATGGCAATCTAACTACTAACCACTAATTATCTAGCACTTCCTTGATAATCTACATGAATCTAATAGCTTCTACAAGGTCATACTCTTGCAAGAGCTATTGATGGCTCATGATGATGGGTTCTAACTCCTAACTTGCTAACAAACTAACTTGCACAACTTACTTTATTTCATGCTTACCTCTAACTAGTTTTAATGGGTAAATTGTCTGGTGCACCTTGTTAATATGGTTGGATGTGGAGAACAATCTTATGTACCATGTTTTATAACGTCTCTTGAAGCCAAGGATTAGTGATGGCTAAGGATCCATGTGAGGCAATTATCAATAAGAGGTTAGCATGGTATTGGTTGTTAGTAGCCATGAGTTTTCTTCCCCTTTATTTACTTTATTTTAAAGCCAATTTTCAACTCATTTTATCATATATTTATCTTTATCGCTTTCTTCTCAATCTCCTTCTTGTTTTCTTTTCTTTTCTTTCTTTTGATTCTTTCGAACCAAAGAAGAACTCATTAACAATCACGCGACACGAACTGTTTGAAATACATCTAGAGGGGGTGAATAGGTGTACTAGCTAATCCAATGACAAATGATGTGAAATTAAAAAATCAATTGCAACACACTATGTGTAACTAAAGAGTATAGCCGAATTTCTGGTGAAGGGCTCTGGACTATCTCCTCGAGATTCCTCTAAATTAAGAGTTGAGGTGTTATATGAAGCTCTCTTGGTTCAACACAAGTATGGGCAACACACAAACTATATCTAGCATATGAATATATTCAATATAAAATAATGCAAGATATAAGAGAGATAGAGTTAAGGGATAGTGGGTCAAACGCAAACAACAAAAAATGTTTCGAGGTCCGAGCCACTGCTCTACATCCCCGCCTTCACACAGAAGGATTTTCACTATGTCCACACAGGACCTTCCACAAAGGTAACTTCACCAAAGAATTACAACTCTACACTTAGAGTACACTACTCCTATTTCAAACACAATCACCTCTACACAAGAGGGATAGGCACAAAGACAAACCACAATCACCTCTACATAAGAGGGATAGGCACAAAGCTAAAACTCAAACACAATCACCTCTACACAAGAGGGATAGGCACAAAGCCAAAGTAAAGAAGAGATTACAAACTTGGTGATCCAATGATCACAAATAATTTTCCTCACATAAACAAGATCCTATAAATAGGATTAAATATGATAGCTCAAGTGTGAGAAAATAAAGTATTTGAAAAAGAAAATAACAAAGAAAAATACTTGAGAAAAATACGAAATAGATTTGTAAAAAAAGTTCAAAACCAATTTCTCAAAGACTCTCTTTTCTTTGATTTTTTCAACACTTTAAAAATCATATAAAAGATAATAATTTTTAGACCAAAACTTCTTTAAAACTTGCTGCCAAACACTTGAACAGATAGGAGAATAGCTCTTGAAAAATCTTGGTGATCAAGAAATCACAAACACTCTCTTTGCAACTCTCTTACAAAAATCCTATAGAATAAAATGTAAACTTGAAGCTCAAGGATGTAAGTGAGAGTGAAAAATCAAAAAGAGAGATTTTAAGAACAGAAAAACTCAAATAAAACTTTAAAAAAAAGAGCACAAAAGTAAACTTGAAACTTTTTCTCTTTGAAAGCAAAAACTAGATTTTCAAGAGAATTTGTTGTTGTGAAATATTCAATCCCAATGACCCTTTATATAGATTTTAGAAAAACACTATTAGAATATTTTTACCAGATCTAAAAAGGAAGAAATTAACCTTAAAAATTCAACTTTCCTTGTTTTAAAAGAAACATGTTTTAAAACAGTTTTTAAAGGAGCTAGCCGTTACTGCCAATCAGGCAGTTTGTTGGTGCATTTTGAGCACAATTCTTAGGTCTAAAATGTCCGAATTTAGAACTAAGCATATAGGAATAATTTGTAAATATTTAAGTCTTCTTTCTAATGCAACTTAAATAAACTCAATATCATTTTGGAGTAGAAAATTATCAAAAAAATACTGAAAGGTGTCAAATCAAAAACTGTAAAGTATTTTTAGAACAAGAACAGACTTCAACCCAATATTTGTTATTTTTAACATTTGAATCAGAAAATAATTATTGAATAATAAATGTAGCCCTGAAAGTTATCTTTGAAATGCAATTTAAATTATGTTAATTGAATATAAGAATAAAAAGTTATGATAAGAAATCTAGAAGGATGTCGAGCAGATCAGCAGAACGGTCTGCCACCCGATCGACCGAGAAAAACCCGATATATGTGTACTTGAAATACAAAATCAGTTAAACTAAAAACAAAACGTATTGGACTTGTGTGTGTGTGAACTTAATCATATCAACACTAGTCTATCTTACACAAGATCTAAATACAAACTAAAACTAAACAAACTAAAGTCTTCTTGTAGAACTCCTTCTCCAAGCCGACTCGATCCAAACACGATCCAAAGAGCTTGACTCCATCTGAGTGCTAGATACGATCTTGACGAGCAAGCTTTGAATCTACATGTGTTACCTCCAAAACTCCTTTATTGAAGATAAGCACCTACTAAGATCTGGATAGAAAATCTGAAACTATATAAACACAAGATCATTAGTACTATAACTACATGAGTTAATCATCATCAAAACTAGAGTGATGTGCCTTTGGGCCAACACTGCTAATACTTCTATCACCTCCTGTCCCTATAGATTCGACTTGTTTAGCCTCTATGCTATAATGGAAGTATCGAGGAAGCCAAATCACATGTACTTTCACTGATTTACAAAATACACGTTTTCGTGCACGCTTCCCATTGATCAATATTTTTTTGTTGATCGATGGAAAGCGTGCACAAAAATGTGTATTTAAAAATCAGTGAAAGTATGTGTGCTTTGTCTTTCTCGATACTTCCATTATAGCATGCAGGCTAAACAGGTGGAATCCACAGGGACGGAAGGCGATAGAAGTATTAACAATGTATTTACGTTAGTATTAACGAGTTATTCAACGTTTCAAAGAATCAAAAGATAAAAGAAAAGAAAACTAGAAGTGATAAAAGGAGAAGGTGATGAAAATATGAAAGAAATAATAAAGAAGTGGTTGTCTGAAAATGGGTTTTTAAAATAAATTAAAAAGAGAAAAGGAAACTCATGGCTACTAATTACTAAGTACTCCACTAATCATACTAACCTCTTAGTGATAGTTACCTCACATGAATTCTTAGCCATCACTAATCCTTGTTGGAACTTAAATTTTGATGATAACATTTGTGATGCATATGCATTGGAGCTCTATCTCAAAAGCTAATGATGAGTTCTAATTACTCAAGAATATTGACTATTTTTGTATATTCTTTATAGATTGTTAAAAGCGTTGATCACACACACACACACAATATAGTCATATAATCGACTTATACCCAAGTCTGGTCGACTAATATATCCTCTAGTCGACTTAGTCCACTATGTAGTCGACTAAGTCTTTTCACAGATATATATTAACTTTCTGTTTCTTTACTGTAAGCAGTATTACTCGACTTACCTACACTGCTAATCGACTAATTCAAGTTGTAGTCGACTAACCCTTTCTGCTGGTCGACTAATTATAGTTTTCAGAAACTTATTATCTGTATCAGTCTTGATGTAGTCGACTTGATACCTTGATTAGTCGACTAACCCAGGCAAAATTTGTTCTATTAGTCGACCAATCTCATACCCTAGTCGACTATAGACAATTTTTGTCTGTTAATCAGTTATTGATATTCTAGTATTTATCCAACATTCTGATATTCAAATTTGAGTTGATAACTTCCCTAACTGACCATTGATTTTACCTATAAATAGGGATGTTGTCCTAGGATGAATATACCAATTCAATATCATTAGTTTTCTATCCAAACTCTGTTGAAAAATTCTGTTTTTCAGAAAACTAGTTTCCACTTTCATTTCTTCACACAATTCCTATTCTATTATGAAGAATTTTGAGAGTCCACCTATAAGAAACCTTGTTCACGATCACATACAAGTTTCAAGGCTTCTAGAATATTCATTATAATCTTTCAAAGAGAAGAGTTGCACGAGAGTGTCTTCTTGGTGTAGAGGAGAAGTTGTACAAGTTGTTGTCTTCTTGGTGTAGAGAAGAGTTGTGCATATTTGACAAATGTTGTTTTGTCAAGTGGTGTAAAGGAGTTGATTTTGGGTGTACAAAATCAGGATAAGAAAAATCTTAAGCGGGTTGCTTGGGGACTGGATGTAGGTCACGAGGACCGAACCAGGATAAAATCTCTCGTGTTTGCATTTGCATTTTTCTGAGATTTATTTCCTTTTGTTCCAAGTATTTTATTTAACGATATTTATCTTTGTTTTAGTATTTATGTTGACATTATTTTTAGATCATACAATCCTTGTCTAGCTAGAAGAAGAAGAATGTCTCTGGAAAATAAATCCTCTTATAACGAGCATTGATAAGCTCGATTTCGATACCACCGCTAATGTTGAAAGCGAGTGGTTCATCAATGAGGATTTAGATTTGGATTACTTTTTCGCCTTTGCATCAGATTCTGTACCGTCAGACGCTAGCACTGATGTGGACAGTGATCCTTGGTCAGCAATGAATACTTTGACATCATTGTGTGCACTAATAAAGTTATCCCTCCTGGTACGCGAAAAGTCAGGAGATGCACACAATGCCTTCTTTGAAGTATCAGCCAAGCGAAAAGGTCAGAAACCAATTCTATTCGGGCAGATCGAAATAGAGACCGTAGCTTGTAAAAGCTCAGGGGGTAATTTTGAATCTCCACAATTCTTCCATTATAGATAAAAATCGCGTCACATGATGGAAAGAATAGGTATGATTTTACCAAGAAATCAGGAATTAATTTCGACAAAGGAAAACGAGCACCACTTCATTCATTTGTACCGAAGGCAAAGACCCCGATTACTACCACAAGACCTGAAAGGGACTCGGTTATGTAGCTATGCCAGTCTCGTTAGATTCGAATCTGAAAAAAGTGGTATATCATGACAATTAATGTAATATCCCTATTTTTAAAGTACTGTATTTGGATAAATATACTGGTATTTTAAATATGTACATGTATTTATTTTCATGTGATATAATATTACTCGTAATATCTATGTTGTTACTGTTATTTATTATTATTAGATTGGTCATGTAAAGTATTGATATTATTAATATTATTATTTTGGTTAAGTAATGTTATTACTAATGTTGGGTCATTATTTTGTAGCCTTACCCTTGATTCCTATTTATGCCTTAATCCCTTGTATCCTTGTCTAGCCTCTCACTCTATTTTCCAATTACCGTTTAGATTCCATGGCCCATGACCCGTTATCCTCTTTTACATCCATTACCCAAATTCAAACCAAGACCCAACACTTAACCTAATTGGATCCTAATCTAGTACCCTCAAACCCAACACCCATTATCTTATTGGACTCAAGCCTCAACCCGTTAGCATAACCGCTACCCACAAACCCAATAACCCATCCCTAAATAATCTCCCAAATCCTAACTACAAGATCAGATCCTAAACTAACCCCCCCTAAATCTCCACCAAATCCTATCCTAACCACCTAATTAACAATCTAATCTCCCCCAACACTTCTCCTCTCTCTCCATTGGCGCAGCAGGCCATGGCAACAATAGCCTCTCCTCTCCCTTGCTGCAGCGCCCCTCTCCTCCTCGGCCAACCACCACAGCCTTGCCACCAGCCCGAGCAACCACCGTAGCCCTGGACCTCCTCCTGGATCTCCTCCGCGCAACCAGCAGCCCAACTCCAGCTCAGATCCAGCGTGCAGCAACAGCGACGACAAACCAGGCCGAGCGACAACAACAGCAGCAGCTCCATCAGAGCAGCGACGGCAGCGCCCCAGGCCAGATCCAACAAGATCAGTAGCAACACGGCAGCCGGACCTCCCCCTTGATGGCCGGCAACCCCTGCACGGATCCAACAGCAGCCCGAGTGTTTCCCCTTCTTGCCGTGTGCCTCCTCTAGGCCGATCCAGCAGGCCGAGTTCCCCTGCGCGACACCAACAGCGGCCCCGTGCATGCGTCTCCATGGCCGAGCCCTTCCAGCGAGCAACACGGCATCGTCCGACGGCGACACGGCATCCCTTTGTGAGTGTTTCTCCTCATCTCTCTCATTCTTTAATTTGGAGTAATTGAAAAATGTTTTTATGTATGTGATGAATCATTTAATGTGTTATATTGTTATGAGTGTGGAGATCTTTTAGTATGGAAGTGGATTTGTCATTCCCTTATTTTACATGATGAATGCATAGAATAGGAGATGCACATATATCTATGATGTTGGAGTCCTTTATTTACCATATGGATGCTTAGATTTCTAGTATAGTCATGTGTGTTGAAGAGAATGTAAGTACTGGAGAGAATATGAGAAGAATAGGTGATGATGTATCTCTGACTTCTGGCTGACAGAGGAGTTAGTCGACTTGCCCATGTTTATAGTCGACTAACATCCCTGTTAGTCGACTAATCCCAGACCCCTAGTCGACTAGGATTCCTCCCAGGAAAGTGTGGACTCTCTGTATTTTTCCCTGTCAGTCGACTTGCGACTTGGTTAGTCGACTAACAGTAGTTATTAGTCGACTTACCCTTTACCCTAGTCGACTAATTATGTGACCTGTAGCTGTGTAGCTCTCTGTATCCCTGTGTAGTCGACTAGCCATTCCTGTTAGTCGACTTGGCCTTGGTATAGTCGACTTGACCCACTTGATTAGTCGACTATACTTTCCCCTAGTCGACTTGTGTATAGCCTTAGTCGACTAATGTGAGTCTGTCAGCTGTGTATGGTTACTTGATGGATTGTAGACTTCACCCTTGGACTAGGTATTGGTTATTGATGGATGCATATGATATCGAGAGATGGATATTGGTGGTAATGACTTGATCTAATAGAACTTAGATGCATGTATATGTTGTGATACCGAGTATTGGGATATCATGTTTGATCTTAATAGAAGTGTGAACCCTTGAGGATTTGGGAATCAGATTAAATTGTTAGAGTGAGAGAGCTGTGCCTGATTATGGTTATATGTTGGAACAACAATTATTGAATCAGATTACTAAATGTGTAATGGAACTTGATGATTATGGAACTATTGGAATATGAGTTGGTGGTAATGACTTTAGATTAACCTGGGACTTATGTTATTTACATTGAATGATGATCAGTAGTTGGACGTGACTTTATTAATTGAGTATTGAGGACATATCAGTTATGACCCTATTAGTTGAGTTGTGACTTAGATTGATCTTGAGTTGGAGGTTATCCAGAATCTATATTCCTTATATTAGAACCTGACTTGTATTGAGTTGAGATTGACATTGTTGGCATTTGGAAATTGTTTAGATGATATATTGATGATGTTGAGTATCAAGAGTAGATAGTCTAGACCATAAGTTATTTGAGGATGATTCCCTTACTTTGATATGATTCAGTATGTGTTGACTTGTTATTCATTTATTGGTGATGATTTAAGTGATGATTCATTCTGATATTGATGTGGACTTGTTGTGATGTTAGAAACTGGATTAATTCAATTGGCAGAGATTGAGTTATTGTGATAGTGACCTAGTCAATATCAGTGATCTTGTACTCCGAGTTACCAGATAGCAGTTATCAGTTCATTAGTAGATTTGATTATCTTTTGATGATAACACCGGTGAGAGTTTAGTTGGATATTGGTGCACTGAATTTGACTAGTCATGCATGGCACCTGACTGATTAACCTATTTTTCAGATTACTGGGAAATGATTGTTTGACCGTAACCACGGTACAGTCCTATTGTTCATCGTATACACGGTTACTGTTACTGTTCACTGTTACTGATATTGTTCACCGTGTATACGATTACTGATTGACTGTTACTGTACTATTATTGTTACTGTTACCATATCGTCCCAGTGTTCTTGATAATATGGACATTGATTGATTTAACTGAATTGAATAAATAATAATGTAAATGGACAACTTACACCGGGATTGGGGAAATTGATGGAGGAGACAGCGTCTGTATTTTGGGTGGACCTAGGATACAGGTTGCGCAGCCGACTGAGGGTTCCACTGCAGGGTTCCTGGGGGATGACTGACATCCCATCTGTACTGTTACTGTTCCACTGTTTTCACAGTGAGATTACTGTTACTGTTACTGAGTACCTAGCGGTACGGCCTGGTTCAGCGCCAAGAAACTGAGGCCGTGGTCCCGGGTATGTACGGGACCCACCTAAAGCATGGACAAAGTCTCTTCCACTAATTTCAATAACTTAGGACCCTGATTGACACGTGTGGTAGGCGTAGTATGGGATGCGTCTACTGCATGTGACAATTGGTGTTCGCTGACATAATAAATGATAATGAACTGTTATAATGTATTGTGACTGACTGTAATCATCTGACTGTACATTTATATCACTGTGATAGACATATAACTATAACCATGACCGGATTGTATAACAACTAGTGACATGCTAGGTTACACACCATAACGTCAGTTGTTGTTTACAGTTATGTTAGCTGCCTTGTTCTACATACATGTTGTTATTTAGTGTTTATCATGTTATTTAGTGCTTTCAGTTATCTGTTATTATTATGTATGCACTGTTTATCTGCACGAGCTTTTCTCTTTTACACACACACTCACCATGGTCGCGTTCTGACGACCTTGGATTTGCACGTCCAGATATTGGACGATTGTTTTTATTGTGCAGGTCTCCGTTGAGACCGTCTATAATGCGAGGAGCTAGACTCTCTCTCTCTCTTTGATTCTGGTACTTTTACATTTTCCTTTCCTGCTATTATTCCTTGATTCTTGTATATCACATTTAGCCTGTCATTCTATTCCTTATTTCATTTCAGATCCTGTGTAGTCTTATATGTATTATTGCAGTGACCTATGATTATGTCCTGATTTATAGCTTGTTCAGATTAATTTAGGCTTAGCGTGTATACGTAAGGTATTTTCCTTGCGTATATGCGTCGCCGACCTTCGTTGCGTCTCCGCTCCAGCGTATTTTGGGAAGCGGGACGTGACAATTCATCTGCAACATTATCATGGGACTCAGATGTCAACATCGACGATATCTTCGGAAGTCTCTCAGTGAACATGGTATCAACCAGCCATTTGGAGGATGATGAAGAAGATACCTTTGAATCTGAAGAATTAATCCAATCGGACTCAGATCTATGGATTAAAAACTTAAATACTTTTTGGATACGCGTTTTGAATAACGCAAACCACCCACTAAGGATAAAGTGACTCAGGTAATCTTAGAGATGAAACTAACCTCAGGCCCATCTTCATAAGTGAGAGCTTGTCGCCTTCTGATAAAGAAGACCTCACAGCTCATACGAGAGTATATAAATGTCTTCACTTGGAATTATGAGGACATGCCCGGGTTCGATCCCAAGATTGGTATGCATCGTCTCAACATCAACCAGGACACCAAACCAGTCAAACAGCAGCAGTGACGGTTCCGTCTCGAGATCATGGAAGCAATCAAATCAGACATCAAAAAGCTTATAGACTTTGGTTTCATCATGGAAGAGTAACATCTAGATTGGGTGGCCAACACAATGCCCGTTCCTAAAAGGAATGGAAAGAGCCAGATTTGCATCATCTATCGCGATCTAAAGGTTGCTTGCCTTAAAGACAAATTTTCTCTCCCGATCACGAATGTTATGATTGACAACACGTGCAGTTTTAAGTGGATGTCTTATATGGATGGCTTCTCAGGTTATACTCAAATAAAGATGTACCCTAAAGATGAAAAACACACATCTTTCAGGACGTCTTTGGGAGTATATTGCTACACTGTAATACCATTTGGCTTGAAGTACGCCGGTACGACATATTAACGAGCCATAAATGCGATCTTCCATGAGCATATATGCAAGACCGTAGAATGTTATATCGATGATATTGCTATGAAAAACCGCGACAAAGGCGATCACCTCGCAAACTTGAAAATAGTGTTCGACATCATACGAGCTCACCAGTTGAAGATGAATCCAACCAAGTCCTTCGTGAGGGTAGCCAGCGGCAAATTTCTTGAATTTGTTGTTGCATCCAAAGGAATTCACCTCGATTCAGAGAAGATCTGTGTTGTCCAAGAGATACATCCTCTGAGAAATCTCAAAGAACTCAAAGGTTTACAGGGATGATTGGCGTACATCCGGAGATTTATATCGAATCTCTCAGGACGCTGCCAACCCTTCACTAGATTATTGAAGAAGAGTTTCATTCATTTGGGACAATGTTTACCAAGAAGCATTCGAAGAGATCAAAAAGTATCTCACACCCGCCCATTCTGATAGTTCTAGTATCAGAAAAACCTTTCCTGCTATATGTTCGAGCGATAGATCATTCCTTGGGAGCTTTGTTAACCCAGAACAATGATCAAAACCACAAACAGGCCAATCTACTATTTAAGTAGAACAATGATTGGGGTGGAGCACCGTTACAATCCAATCGAAAAGGAATACTTAGCGCTGGTCTTTGCTATCAATAAGATGTGACACTACCTCATAGGGTAATGCATTCAAGTCATCTTTAGAGTTAAGCCCTTGTGATTGCTCATGAAAAGACCATCTTCGTTAAGCTGTAGACTAGCAAAATGGGCCATATTGCTCTCACAGTACAGATGCAATTCATGCCACAAAAAGCGATCAAAGGGCAAGCTGTAGTAGATTTCCTGATCGATCATCCAGTTTCAGGAACTTTAAAACTTTATGACGATATCCCAGACGAGATTGCAGAAGTTAACGTCATCAACGCCTCCTCAGAAGAACAAGTGTGACAACTATTCTTTGATTAAGCATCAAGGACAAACCCTGAGGGAAATATCGTCGCGGGTGTGGGGTCAGTACTTATGTCCCCACATAACTATGTGATTTCTCATGCATTCTCATTAACTGAGCCGTGTTCCAATAATGTCTCAGAATACAACACTCTCTTGATTAGGATGCAATTTGTTTAAGAGATTGAAGTCAAAAAATCTTGAAGCATATGGCAATTCAAAGCTCAACGTCAATCAGGTTAGCGGGGAGTACGAAGTCTGACACGAAGACTTGGCACTGTAAATCACCTAGAGGGGGGGTGAATAGGTGATAATGCTAATCTAGAAACTAAATGCGCTAAATGCGGAAGCTTAAAAACAAATTTGCAACACACTTAGTACAACACACAAGTGTACCCGAATTCCCCGTGAAGGGCTCTGGACTAACTCCTCTTGATTCCCCTAAATATGGGTTGAGGTGCTATATGAAGCTCTTGTGGTTAAGTATAAGTGAGGCACACACAAGCAATCCAAGCATATAATGAATAGACAATATGAATCAATGCAAGGACAGCACAAGCAAATAGATATGAATGATATGAATGATGTGAATGATGCTTTGCACAAAATAAAGAGAGAGAGAGAGTTAGGAGACAATGGATCAAACGCTAACAACAAGATATGTTTCGAGGTTCGAGCCCCTAGCTCTACATCCCCACCTTCACCGAGAAGGATTTCTAATCCACTAAAGGAGTACCGAACTCCTCTCTCAACCTTACAATGCCACCGAGGCAATACAACCACAAATCCACCTCTACCGAAGAGGGATAAGGCCCGTAGCCGACAACAAACACAATCACCTCTACCGAAGAGGGATCCAAACCAATACCACTCCGATCAATCTCTACTAAAGAGGGATACACAAATATAAGGAGGGTTTACAACAAGTGGTTACAAAGACCACAAACTATCTCTTTTCCACAAAACAAAGATCCTATAAAATAGGATAGAAGATATAGCTCAAGTGTGGAAAAATAAAGTGTTTTGATCAAAGAAAATCTCTTGGGAAAATACCAAATTGATATAGAAATTAAGAACAAGAAACTAATTCCCAAAAACCTATTTTCTTTGAAAAATGACAAAACACTTTAAAACAAATAAGATGGATCTTTTGGCACTTAAAACTCTTCTTGAAAACTTGTAAAACACTTCAGAAAAGTAGAAATTTTTGCTCTTGAAAATCTTAGCTAAAACCACCAAGCAATGGGGTATTTATAGCCCCAAAACAAAACTAGCCGTTAGGCTGATCTGTCAGCCTGACAGGCTTGCGGTCGGCCGGCCGGCCGACCGCCAACGGTCAGAAATATGACCGTTGGGGCAATCCGGTCAACCGTCCGGCCGACCGCCCAGATACAGAGAGCAGACTCTCTGATCTGGTCGGCCGCTCGGCCGACCGCCCAGATACAGAGAGCAAGGCTCTCTGATCCGGTCGGCCGCCCGGCCGACCGGCCCACTGTGCCAGCAGACGTGCATAAGTTTGTGCACGTCGGTCGACCGCCCGGTCGACCGGCTTGGTCTGTCAGCACAGTTCTGGGTCAGAAACACTTGTTAAAAATATTTCTAAAAATCTTTTATCTCTTGTAAAAATATCCAAAAATAGTTTTAACATTTTGCATTGATATATAAACATGTGATAAATATTTTAACTCAAATATCAAGCATATGAAACTATTTTTGTGTCTTATCATTTTTACCAAAAACCAAAACTTGTATTTTATCAAACTTGGATTTTTCAATACATGAATAGGAAAGTCAAAATAAGTTTGTATAGGAAGTTTAAGCATGCATGTATAAGTAGAATACATCTATTATACATATAAACCATTTAAACTTGTTTTGATCAATCTTATTCATGAAAATAAATATCGGTTAAACTAAAAATCGAAAAACCAATATCCAAACATAAAACTTGTGTGTGTTGTGCACTTGAGCATATCAACTATTCTTATCTTTATAAATGGATCTAAAACACACTAAACTAAACTAGGATACCTAAGTCTTCTTGACGATCTTCATCTTGAAGTCGACTCGATCCCAAACGTGATCCACCGAGTGCAAAGGTATGATCTTGATGCTCGGGCACGGGAATCACCAAGTGAAAACTTCCAAACTCCTCTTTTTGAAGCAATCACCAACTAATATCTTGATTAATGATCTGAAACTAAAATCACAAGATTATTAGTAAACATAACTACATGAGTTAATCATCATCAAAACTAGAGAGGAAGGCCTCCGGGCCAACAATCTCCCCCTTTTTGATGATGATAAAACTCATTGAGTTATATATGCATGGATTAAAGTTAAGCTTCAAAGAAACTCCCCCTTAACTCACAAATAAACAATAATTATGCAATGAATATTAAATATGAAACATGCATAGATATGTATAAACAATAAAAGGTTCTAGATACCAATGAAATGTTCAAAAGTCAAACATGCTCTAGATACCAGTTAAAATTAAACTAAATTAAACTTAATATATGCAAAACATAAATATGCATATATCAAACTCAAAATCTTTCTCCCCCTTTTTGTCAATCATCAACAAAGGGGTAAAAACCAAAACAAAACAAAATCTTCTCCCCTTTTTAATACAAAGAAACAATCATCAATAAAGGGTAAAAGCAAAACTAAATCAAATAAATTTTATTTAACCCTTTTTGTTCGAAACAATGAATCAATAAAAGGGTTAATAAAGACAATGTTCTCCCCTTTTTGTCTAAAACAAAAACAAAATCAAATAGGGGTGACAATCAATTAAGATATCAATTGAAAATATGTCAAGGTAGCATTTTGATACCAATTGAAAGTAAATATAGATCAATCAATAAATGATATATGCGATATACATTCATGAAGAGGAAGATGTGAAGCTTCCCTACATAGATACATTACATGAAGGAGGGATGACAAGCCCTAATTCACATAACATACACTATGCAATGCATAAAAGGAGATGTGAAGCTCTCCCTACACACGTGTACCACATAAAGAAGAGATTGTCAAGCTCTTCAATACAAGATACACTCATCATGAATCTATATGTAGAAGAGATGTTAAGCTCTCCTTGCATATAGGCAATATAAATCAAAACTTTTAAATTTTTCTTTAAACAAAATTTTGATATACCAATTTTTAAAACATTCAAATAAACATCTTGATATCAAATGAGAGTATTTTTCTTTTTAAGTATATGATATCAATTTAAAATTTTTATTTTCTATCATAAAGCTAGGGAGTGGAGATACAAATACCAATTGTAAAAATGAAAACCGAATTTTCTCCCCCTTTATGAAATACCAACAAAACACATGCATAGGCTTGAAATAAGATACCAATTGAAAAGCAATTGAAAACTAATCAATTGAAACAAAATTGAAGCTCAAGCATAGCATAAACACAAACATATATATGTATGAAAAATAGATACCAATTGAAATTGATATTTTTTGAAGTGAAAGCATACATACATGCAAACATATATGAGTATACAAGAAAGGTCAAAATTGATACCAATTGAAAGAATTCAATGATACCAATTGAAACAACAATAAGATCAAGTGTATATCTCATATAACTACACCCAACCATGTTCAAGTTTAAAATATATTCAAGAAGAGTATACATGGCATGATCTCCCATCCAACCACCCATGGATGGTAGGGGTTTTCAAAAATAGATTTGAAAAATAAAGTATATTTGAAAAACTCTACCAAAATGAAGAATATCGCAACTAGTTAAAAGAAAAATTTATAAGACTAGTACGGAATCCTTCAAGCAAGGAATAAAACAAAATTATTTTTCATGAAACATGAAATCCACATGATAATTAACACTCTAAGCCAATTAAGCATAAATATGACTCATGAAAACAAAACATGAGTAAACAATAAATGTGAGTGTATAAATAAGATGTGAAGATCATAATCATGAAAGATAGACAATCAGCTCAATATTCCTTGAAACATGAAAACATGAAAATCATCAAAACTTATTTAATCTTCAAGATATATGTATGTCCTATACAAACTAAAGTATACATACATATCCAAACACAACGAGTCCACAAAGATATATGCAAGAAGGCACGTGGCTCAAAAGGATGTATATGTATAACAATAATTTGGATAAAATAGACATATACATGAAGTTCAACATAAACACAAAAACATGTAACAAATCCAAAATGGGAATACAAGTTTAAAATGTATGGATCATCAAAACTAGACTATACTAGCACATCTAATGGGAACAAATAAGCATTCAAGCACAAACACATATAGATTTATTTGTGGCCCACTATATGCACAAATATATATACTAGTTCTAATGAAAACTAACATCTAAACATGTAATCAAATCATGAAGCATAAAACACGATATAAATCATTAAGAGTAGGTATATACTTGTATCATAAACATGAAGCATCAAAACAAGATCATAAACATCCATATGATCATTATGTATATGCATGTGTATTAGATCTAGGACATACATATTAGTTTAAAATAAGGTGAGAACACTAAAGATAGATCCATATAAACATGGGTGTCTCAAATAACTAGATATGTATATCACTATTCTAATAAACATGGCATAGGCATAATGAACAATAAAACATGACATGCTATAAATCAATGACATGAAAAGCATGTAAATTAAAACGGGAGTAAAGGATTGTCACCAAAACCGAAGAAGCAACTCCCCTTGTCTCCAAAACATGGTGGTCATCTCCACCAAACATCCCTTGAAAGTGATGCATCCAAATGATTTCCATGAAGTCCGGAACGCATCCACTCCAAGGTACGGCTACTCTCACGTCATGCGAGAGCCCACTACTACATCAAACATAAGAGGGGTGGTCTTTGGTACCCATATCTTATTGGGTCCATGGGGGTTAGTACCTTCTCTAACCCAAACAAAATTATTTGCTAAATTTGAAACATGTATACGATCATAACAAAATTTAGTAAGGTGGCCCTTACATCCACAATGTGTACAAGTGTACACATAAGCATACATGTGGTGATGGTGTCCGTGAGGAGCATGTGTATGCCGTGGATGGTGTGCATGAAAAGATGGAATTTGTTTCTTGTGAAACATGGATTCCAAACGTGTGTGGCTCTTGGCACATTGGCTCATAGTGGAGCCCAAACAAACAACCTTCTTCTTAAGCATGGAAATATCATTATCAATCAAAGAAGAAGTGTGGCATGCAATAGGTGATCTAGGTGAAGCATGGCAAACATGAGAAACAATATCATTTTTTAAAGATTTATTTTATTTAAACAAATTTCTAATTCTTTTGAAATGAAGTCAATTTCTCTTTTTAAAGAATCATTTTCTCTTAAAACAAATTCAATTTTTGAAGACAAAACATTATTATTTTTCAAAACATTATCACAATCATTTCTATTTTTCAAAATCTTTTTTTCTTTAAGTGCAAGTTCTAATTGAGATCTCAATGAATCCCTTTCATTATAGACCTCAACCTTCTCTTGCAAAACATTGTTAAGTCTAGAATGTAAACTTTTATTTTCTTTTTCAAGGCCTAAACTTTTCTCTTTCAAAACTTTATATTTTTCTATTAATTTTTCACAAACAATAGATAGTTCTTCATTCAAAGCATGGGCATCAACATAATCATTTGAAGAACTAACATCATCATCATCATCTAAGTGGGTTTCCGAGTGTACCTCAAGGGAGTCATTCCCTTGGACCGTATAGCATTGTTGTGGCTCGGATTCTCCACTAGACTCCTCCTCTTGTTGGATTGGCACTTGAAGCTCGGAGGTGGTGGTGGTTGTCAACATATTCCACACTGCAAATGCAGAATTAAAGTTAGAAGCAAGCAAAAGATATTCTTTAGGAAGTGTGTTTCTAATGGCCTCAAGGGCTTGTGCATTGGCCCCTATATGCTTGCTATCACTAAGGTAGGATTCCTTCGTAATGGCAAGGTAAACCTTATGTCCTAGGGTTTGTAAATAAACGGACATCCTAATCTTCCAAACAATGATGTTGGAAGGGTCAAACAAAGGTGGGGTCATGAAGTCCATGGGTCCAAACTATATGTGTGCAAACAAGCAAAATGCAAATGATAGATTAGCAAACAAGGATCTCACTCCTAGGATGTTAAGCCTAAGTATCAGGAGCGTAGGCTCTGATACCAATTGTAAATCACCTAGAGGGGGGTGAATAGGTGATAATGCTAATCTAGAAATTAAATGCATTAAATGCGAAAGCTTAAAAACAAATTTGCAACACACTTAGTACAATACACAAGTGTAGCCGAATTCCCTGTGAAGGGCTCTGGACTAACTCCTCTTGATTCCCCTAAATATGGGTTGAGGTGCTATATGAAGCTCTTGTGGTTAAGTATAAGTGAGGCACACACAAGCAATCCAAGTATATAATGAATAGACAATATGAATCAATGCAAGGATAACACAAGCAAATAGATATGAATGATATGAATGATGTGAATGATGCTTTGCACAAAATAAAGAGAGAGAGAGTTAGGAGACAATGGATCAAACGCTAACAACAAGATATGTTTCGAGGTTCGAGCCCCTAGCTCTACATCCCCGCCTTCACCGAGAAGGATTTCTAATCCACTAAAGGAGTACCAAACTCCTCTCTCAACCTTACAATGTCACTGAGGCAATACAACCACACATCCACCTCTACCGAAGAGGGATAAGGCCCGTAACCAATAACAAACACAATCACCTCTACCGAAGAGGGATCCAAACCAATACCACTCCGATCAACCTCTACCAAAGAGGGTACACAAATATAAGGAGGGTTTACAACAAGTGGTTACAAAGACCGCAAACTATCTCTTTTCCACAAAACAAAGATCCTATAGAATAGGATAGAAGATATAGCTCAAGTGTGGAAAAACAAAGTGTTTTGATCAAAGAAAATCTCTTGGGAAAATACCAAATTGATACAGAAATTAAGAACAAGAAACTAATTCCCAAAAACCTATTTTCTTTGAAAAATGACAAAACACTTTAAAACAAATAAGATGGATCTTTTTGCACTTAAAACTCTTTTTGAAAACTTGTAAAACACTCTAGAAAAGTAGAAATTTTTGCTCTTGAAAATCTTAGCTAAAACCACCAAGCAATAGGGTATTTATAGCCCCAAAACAAAACTAGCCGTTAGGCTGATCTGTCAGCCTGACAGGCTTGCGGTCGGCCGGCCGGCCGACCGCCAACGGTCAGAAATATGACCGGATGGGCAATCCGATCGACCGTCCGGCCGACCCCCCCAGATACAGAGAGCAAACTCTCTGATCCGGTCGGCCGCTCGGCCGACCGCCCAGATACAGAGAGCAAGGCTCTCTGATCCGGTCGGCCGCCCGGCCGACCGGCCCACTGTGCCAGCAGACGTGCACAAGTCTGTGCACGTCGGTCGACCGCCCGGTTGACCGGCTTGGTCTGTCAGCACAGTTCTGGGTCAGAAACACTTGTTAAAAATATTTCTAAAAATCTTTTATCTCTTGTAAAAATACCCAAAAATAGTTTTAACATTTTGCATTGATATATAAACATGTGATAAATATTTTAACTCAAATATCAAGAATATGAAACTATTTTTGTGTCTTATCATTTTTACCAAAAACCAAAACTTGTATTTTATCAAACTTGGATTTTTCAATACATGAATAGGAAAGTCAAAATAAGTTTGTATAGGAAGTTTAAGCATGCATGTATAACTAGAATACATCTATTATACATATAAATCATTTAAACTTGTTTTGATCAATCTTATTCATGAAAACAAATATCGGTTAAACTAAAAACCGAAAAACCAATATCCAAACATAAAACTTGTGTGTGTTGTGCACTTGAGCATATCAACTATTCTTATCTTTACAAATGGATCTAAAACACACTAAACTAAACTAGGATACCTAAGTCTTCTTGACGATCTTCATCTTCAAGTCGACTCGATCCCAAACGTGATCCACCGAGTGCAAAGGTATGATTTTGATGCTCGGGCACGGGAATCACCAAGTGAAAACTTCCAAACTCTTCTTTTTGAAGCAATCACCAACTAATATCTTGATTAATGATCTGAAACTAAAATCACAAGATTATTAGTAAACATAACTACATGAGTTAATCATCATCAAAACTAGAGAGGAAGGCCTCCGGGCCAACAGGCACCCTATCACAAAGTGACCATTATCATGGCAGAGAAGCTTGAAAACTTCTATATTGACTATGTACCGTGTAGCACCCTGCTCCCGGGATACGTACCCAAATACGTGTCCAAATTTTTTTGACCATATTATTTCAATTTCCTTCTAGTATTTATTTTTTGGTTGTGATTGCTTATGTTATCTGGTATCGGATCTAGATTCTCAGTCTTAGAGTCAGCTTGATCTGGACCAGGAACCCGATACCGGTTTACTGCCCGATTTGACTTTTCTGATAGTCTGATTTGACCGATTTCAGTTTCAATTACTGTTCCCAATATTTTAGATTTTTCATGATTTTCTGAAATTTTTCAGAATTATTTTGCAAAATCTCCAAAACTGGTGTCGGTGGACAGCGATGCCGACCGATTCCCGGATTTTTAGTTTTCAAATAGAATTGAATTTTTAGAAACAGTTTTCACAGTACTTCTTAGAACATTATTATCTATCTAAATACTTTTTTGGGATTTTTCAGAATTTATCAAAATTTGACCGATTCTGGTGTCGACCGGTATCGTCGGAAGATTCCAGGATTTATAATTTGAAAAACTAAATTAAATTTCTCAAATAAGATTTCACTGAGCATCTTAAAATAATATTTAATATTTTTGAGAATTTTTCTGAGCGATTCTGAAACAGTCGAATTTTACCCTATTAAAATAATAATATTATATACCGTTCTTTTGTTTTCTTGCTTTTTCCTTCTACACTTCTCTAATTTGTACTCCCAGAATATTCTATTAATTTAATTATTTAATAATATATTTATTTATTATTTATTATTTCCTTTTTTTCCTTTAAAATTTCCCTTTTCCTTTCTTTTTCTTTCTTTTTTTTTCTTTTCTTCCCCATTACTTCTCCCATGCCATGCACCCCCATCTCCTGCCAACGACTGCAGAAGAGGCATGATGGGCTGCAACAGCAGCCCACCCCTCCCCCATCCCCTCCCATTCTCCCCCTCTCCTTCTTCTTTTTTTAACTTCTTTTCCTTCTCTCATTCTCCTTCCTTATCTCCTTCATTCCATTCTCCACCAACAAACTCTCTCTCTCTCTCTCTCTATCTCTCTCCCCACCATCACCACCACCGCACCACCACCTCCCTAGACCGCCGCCGCCATCCCCCACACCCCCTCTCCACTCGTCCACCTCCCTTACCTTCAACCACCAACCCAACTCCTCTAGTTTCAACAAAAGCCATAACATCTTCTTCCACTTCTTCTCCAAAATTTACCACCAACTCCACCAATTCACCACTCCAACCACCCTATCATCATCTCCTCCTTCAACTCCCCACTACCTCCAACAACCACCACAACCACCATCAATCACCACCACCAACACAAACAAACAACAACCAACTCCAAAACTCCAACCCACCTCCCTACTCTTCCTCGGGCCAGGCGCCACCCCCACCACCACCGGCGGTGCCGCCCCAGGGCTGCCGGAGGGTGGCCGGCCGCCGGGCACTCCCCCTCCTCCTTCTTTCTTTCTACTTCTTTCTTTCTATCTATCTTTTTTTCTTTCTTTCTTTTCCTTCTTTCCATAAATACCCTCTTTTCTTTACTTCCCCTAAATACCCTCCCCTTCATCCCCTAATTACTTCTCCATAATTTCTAATATACTCCTCCCCTTTATTTCTTATTTTTCCTTTTTTAAACATACCCTAAACACACACACTCTCTCCTTCCTACGACTCTCTCTCCCCTCTCTCATTCTCTCTCTAATATTTATGAATATATGTGTATATATTTAATATATATGGGCTAGTAGCATGCTCGCTCGTGTTAACGGATTTCCCGGATATTACGTGGTATTTTGTTCCAGTTTTTAAGCGAGTACATTTTCTGTGTTGCTTCATGCTTTATTACCATCGTTACATGCCTAATAATTATTATCATGCTTTTAATACATGATGTCTCGTTATGTGAGTACTATTCTTTATATTGCTTCATGCCTTATTAATGCTACTCTAGCTTTTATTACCTGATATATGATGTTGTGACTCTCACCGACATATTAATTATTTGACATTGGATGTTTACACTAGACACTGGTACTAGCCATAATTGATACCTGATACTTGACACTTGATATCTGGCACTGGCACTTGATATGTTATACTTGACACCTAATACTTGACACTTGATATCTGGCACCGACACTTTATATGTTATACTTGATATCTGATCAATGACACTTGATGCCTGACACCGGCACTTGATATGTTATACTTGACACCTGATACTTGACACTTGATATCTGACATCGGTACTTGACATGTTATCACTCGACACCAAATACCTGACACCTGATATATGACACTTGATAATTGACATGTTATCACTTAATTGACATGCTTTCACATGGTACTAGTACATTTGACCTGATATTGTGACACCTGATTAGATACTATTATACCTGACACATGTATTATATTGCATATTCATGATTATCACTTTACGGGGCATGATTATTATACTGTTACCAGACATTTGGTACCCCTGAATTCCTGTACTCCTGAACTCCTGTATTCCTAAACCCCTGTAACAGGGAGACTCCTGATATTATGCTCCCGGTATTGTACTCCTGTTGACCCCATAATTGGATTATCATGGATGTTGTATTCACTATGAACATTATCTTTGGGTAATATATATATAATAAAGTACTCAACTTACACTGGGGTGGAGGGACACTGATGGATACTAGTATGTTGTCATATTTATAATAGTGATATTTCTGAAGTGTCGTGTGGGGCGCGTAATGATAAGTCCCCGAAAGCAGTAGCCTGATATCTGAAGTGTCGTGTGGGGCGCGTAATGATAAGTCTCCGAAAGCAGTAGCCTGTACTCCTAAGCCTAGTCCCGGACATAGACGAGACCCACTGTAAATATGAGCCATCATATTTATCAGTTTTCAAGTAATAACTCGTCTTATTCAGAACTGGATGTATGTGTGCCGGTAGCACATACAAAAGCATATGGATCGGATGAATAATATAAAACAACCAACAGTAATAATATTAGGAACGTATGATATTTGGTCTCTCCTTTGTTTGGGTCCTGGTACTCACATATCAGACCCGAGTAAGTTCTACTAGAGTGCGAACTCTAGTATGGACTATCAGTGATGTGAGGTGCTGGTAGGGAGACGATTGAAATATCAAACGGTACTAATTATTATTATTGAATAACTTAAAATGCAACACACCTTTATATTCTCCAGTTATAGTGTTATGCCCTGAGTTGACACCCTACTTTATGACATATGATTTCTGTGGCACAATGATTACTCTAGACACACTATAGTTCTGTTACTCTAAGGGCAACTCGATTTGTATAAACTCAGATGATGGTGACATCGGATATATGGTATATAGATGACAGTTTCCTTATTTGGATTATCCCGTTGATGTATCTATCCCGTGAATCTATAATCTGAGCTTGTGCAACTAGTTTTGTTCATACTTGTGATTATTGCATGTTTAATATATTTATCGCATGTTTATTTATACTTTAGTTCTAGACACTAATTTCTATGCATGCTTTTTGATTCAGACTTATCAACATATATGTATTTACTTGATCTCAGATTTACCGTCGTTCCTTTAATTTCCTTTATGTTACTTGTCATCGCTTGTGCCTGCATGCTTGAACCACATCACTTGATCATGCACAAGTGTGGCTGCCTGAGCACGCCACCTGGCTTTACCGTATGTACTCGCTGGTTGTATTTGACAATCATGGATTCTCATGTCCAGATCCCAGAGCCTGGATCATGGTGGCCTTGTTGTAGCTGATTAGAGTGCGCAGCGGATCCTTCCATGGCGACCAGAGTATAGTAGAAGCTTGGACATCGCCACAGCTATTCCTCCTAGTTCCTCTTCTGTTTGGCTCTCGGGGCCTCTCTTGCTGCTCGTGAGCGTCTCTCAGCTTTTGTTATGTATATCTCTTCGTGTATTGTACTTTTGTATTTTCTGATGATGTAATATTCCTGTAATATTGTATCACTCTTTGTGATAACCATGTACTTGTACTTTTCTGTTAGAATGTATATTATCATTGTGCTTCCGCACTTTGATTCTTGCATGTACTAATGCTTAGCAAATATACGTGAGGGTATTTCCGACCTGCGTATATACGTCGCGGTGACGTCTCCGTACCCGCGAGATCGGGGCGTTGCAGGATGGTATCAGAGCCTAGGCTCTAACATATTCAGTACAACCAGTTGGCAGATTAATGATATATTAATCTGCAGTTAGAGAGCATGAGTCTTGAATATACATTCCAATCGCAAGTGTGGTGTTATCTATTCCTTCCTTGCAATCTTTTCCTTGGATCCTGAGACCGTTCTATCTTTTTTCTTTCATCTTCTTCCCGTCATCTCTTCAACCAACTCAGATATGTGTCCTGAGTTGGTAATCTTCCTTACCCTTCACACGTTATCATATTATCATCGTTGACCCTAATCTCTTCCATGTTCATCTCCCTCCTTATAGAATCTCGACGACGAAATTTTTGTTAGCTGGGTAGATTGTAGCACCCCGTTCCCGGGATACGTACCCATATACGTGTCCTGATTTTTTTGACCCTATTGTTTTAATTTCTTTCCAATATTTATTTTTGGGTTGTGATTGCTTATGTTATCTGGTATCGGATTTGGATTCTCAGTCTTAGAGTTAGCCTTGACCTGGACCAGGAACCCGATACCGGCTTACAGCCCGATTTGACTTTTCTGGTAGTCTGATTTAACCAATTTTAATTTCAAATACTGTTTTCTAATATTTTAAATTTTTCATGAATTTTTGAGATTTTTCAGAATTATTTTGCAAAATCTCCAAAATCGGTGTCGGTCGGCATCGCTGACCGATTCCCAAATTTTTAGTTTTCAAATGGAATTGAATTTTCAGAAATAGCTTTCATATTACTTCTTAAAACATCATTATTATCTAAATACTTTTTTGGGGTTATTCAAAATTTATCAAAATTTCACCGATTCTGGTGTCAACGGGTATCGCCGGAAGATTCCAGAATTTTTAATTTAAAAACTTAATTAAGTTTCTCAAATACGATTTCACCAAATATCTTAAAATAATATTTACTATTTTTGAGAATTTTTCTGAGCGATTCTGAAACAGTCAAATATTACCCTATTAAAATAATAATATTATTTACCGTTCTTTTCTTTTCTTACTTTTTCCTTCTCCACTCCTCTACTTTGTACTCCCAGAATATTCTATTATTTTAATTATTTAATAATATATTTATTTATTAACTTTTTCCTATTTCCTTTCTTTTCCTTTATTTTTTCCCTTTTCCTTTCTTTTTCTTTTTCTTTCTTTTTCTTTTCTTCCCCCTTACTTCTCCCATGACCTGCACCCCCATCTCCTGCCAACGACTGAAGCAGAGGCATGATGGGCTGCAACAGCAGTCCATCCCTCCCCCATCCCCTCCCATTCTCCTCCTCTCCTTCTTCTCTTTTTAACTTCTTTCCCTCTCCCCCCGTCTCTTTCCTTATCTCCTTCATTTCATTCTCCACCAACAACCTCTCTCTCTCCACTTTCACCACCGCCGCCTTCACCATCACCACCGTCGCACCACCACCTCCCTAGGCCGGCGCCGCCGTCCCCCCACACCCCCCTCTCCACTCCTCCACCTCCCTTACCTTCAACCACCAACCTTGCTCCTCCAATTTTAACAAAACCCATAACATCTTCTTGCACTTCTTCTCTAAAATTCACCAGCAACTCCACCAATTCCACCACTCCAACCTCCTCCTCCTCCAACTCCCCACAGCCTCCATAACCACCACAACCATCAGCACCACCACCACCACCATCAATCACCACCACCAACACAAACAAACAACAACCAACTCCAAAACTCCAACCCACCTCCCAACTCCTCCCCAGGCCAGGCGCCGCCCCCACCACCTCTGGCGGCGCCGCCCCAGGGCCGCCGGCGGGTGGCCGGCCGCCGGCCACTCCCCCCTCCTCCTTCTTTCTTTCTTCTTTCTTTCTTTCTTTCTTTCTTTTCTTTTTTTTTCTTTTCCTTCTTTCCATAAATACCGTCTTTTATTTACTTTCCCTAAATACCCTCCCCTTCATCCCCTAATTACTTCTCCATAATTTTCAATATACCCCTCCCCTTTATTTCTTATTTTTCCTCCTTTAAACATACCCTACACACACTCTCTCCCCCCCTCTCATTCTCTTTCTAATGTTTATGAATAAATATGTATATATTTTAATATATATAGGCTAGTAGCATGCTCGCATGCGTTAACGAATTTCCCGATATTAATCGGTATTTCGTTCTGATTTTAAGGCGAGTACGTTTTCTGTGTTGCTTCATACTTTATTACCATCGTTACATGCCTATTAATTATTATCATGCTTTTAATTTATGATGTCTCGTTATGCGAGTACTTTTCTTTATGTTGCTTCATGTCTTATTAATACTACTCTAGCTTTTATTACCTGATATATGATGTTGTGACTCTCACTGACATATTAATTATCTGACACTAGTATGTTTACACTTGACATCGATACTTGCCATATTATACTTGACACCTGATACTTGACACTTGATATCTGGCACCGGCACTTGATATGTTATACTTGACACCTGATACTTGACACTTGATATCTGGCACTGGCACTTGATATGTTATACTTGACACCTGATCACTGATACTTGATACCTGACACCGACACTTGACATGTTATAATTGACATCTGATACTTGACACTTGATATCTGACACCGGTACTTGACATGTTATCACTTGACACCAAATACCTGACACCTAATATATGATACTTGATAATTGACATGCTATCACTTACTTGACATGCTTTCACATGGTACTAGTACATTTGACCTGATATTGTGACACCTAACTAGATACTATTATACCTGACACCTGTATTATATTTCATATTCATGATTATCACTTTTACGGGGACTTGGCATGATTATTATACTATTACCAGACATTTAGTACTCCTGAACTCCTGTGCTCCTGAACTCCTGTATTCCTGAACCCCTGTAACAGGGAGACTCCTGATATTATGCTTCCGATATTGTACTCCTGTTGACCTCGTAATTGGATAATTATGGATGCTGTATTCACTATGGACATTATCTTTGGGTAATATATATAATAAAGTACTCAACTTACACTGGAATGGGGGAAACTGAGGATACCGGTATGATGTCATATTTATAATGGTGATATTTTTGAAGTGTCGTGTTGGGCGCGTAATGATAAGTCCTTAGAAGCAGTAGCCTGATATCTGAAGTGTCGTGTGGGGCGCGTAATGATAAGTTCCCGGAAGCAGTAGCCTGTACTCCTGAGCCTAGTCCCGTGCATAGACGGGACCCATTATAAATATAAGCCATCAGATTTATCAGTTTCCAAGTAATAACTCGTCTTATTCACCAGTGATGTATGTGTGCCGGTAACACATCCAAAAGCATATGGATCGGATGAATAACATAAAACAACCAACAATAATATATTAGGAACGTGTGATATTTGGTCTCTCTTTTGTTAGGGTTCTGGTCCTCACATATCAGACCCGAGTTAGTTCTACTAGAGTGCGAATTCTAGTATGGACTATCAGTGATGTGAGGTGCTGGTAGGGAGACGATTGAAATATCAAACAGTACTGATTATTATTATTGAATAACTTAAAATGCAACAAACCTTTATATTCTCCAGTTATAGTGTTATGCCCTGACTTGACACCCTACTTTATGACATATTATTTCTGTGGCACAATGATTACTCTAGACACAGTATAGTTCTGTTACTCTGAGGGCAACTCGAGTTTTATGAACTCAGATGATGGTGACATCAGATAAATGGTATATAGATGAGGGTTTTCTTGTTTGGATTATCCCCTTGACGTATCTATCTCGTGAAGCTATAATCTGAGCTCGTGCAACTAGTTTTGTCCATACTTGTAATTATTGCATGTTTAATATATTTATCTCATGTTTATTTGTCACGCCCCGCTTCCCAAAATATGCGAAAGCGGAGTCGCGACGAGAGTCGGCGACGTATATACGCGAGGAAAATACCTCACGTATACACGCTAAGCCTAAAGTAACCTAAATAAGTTATAAATCTGAACTATAATAATCAGCGATCACTGCAATAATACATATAAGGCTACACATGATCTTAAATGAAATAAGGAATAGAATAGAAGCCAAGTATGATATACATGAATCAAGAAAAGTATAGAAATAGGAATAAAAGAGGCAAGAATACCAGGATCAAAAGGGAGAGCGTCCAGCTCCTCGCAAGGCGTACAGTCTCATCGAACACCTATACAATAGAAATAAAGCGTTCAATATCTGGACGTGCAAATCCAGGGTCGTCAAGCGACCTGGTGAGTGTGTGTGTGTAAAGAGGACTGCTCGTGCATATAAACAATGTGCACAAAATAATAACAAGATAACTCCAAACATAGGATAACTAAATAACATGATAAATAAACAACTGGATAACAATAACATGAATAAGCGTGCAGATAAAAGACAAGTAAAACAACAGTAAACAAATAACTGATGTCATGATGTGTAACCTAGCATGTCACTAGTCTGTATACAATCCGATCATGCGTACAATCATATGTCTATTATAGTATACATATCCACAATCAGGTGATTATAGTCAATCACAATATATTATAACAGTTCATTGTCATTTGTTATATCAGCGAACACCAATTGCCACCTGTAATAGATGCATCCCAAACTACGCCTATTACATGTGTCAATCGATATCCTAAATTTATTGAAATTAATAGAAGAGACATTGTCTGTGCTTTAGGTGGGTTCCGTACATACCCGGAACCACGGCCCAATCACCTGGCGTTTAACCAGGTCCTACCGCTAGGTAGTCAATAACAATAACAATAATAATGTGTCAATAATAATGACAATATGAACAATACGGGATGTTAGTTATCCTTTGGAACTCTGCAGTGGAACCGTATCTCGGCTGCGCAACCTGTATCTTAGGTCCACCCAAAATACAGACGCTGTCTCCTCTATCAATTTTCCCAATCTCAGTGTAAGTTGTCAATTTACATTATCATTTATAACAATCAATATCCATGTTATTTCGATTACTGGGACGATACAGTGACAATAACAATATCAATGTAACAATAACAATGTGAACGATATTACCGTGTAAACGGTAGAACAATGGAACAATAAATGTGTTACGGTCTGACAATATTTTCCCAGTAACTTTCAATAACATAAATTCATACAATAACGAATCCAGATACTGCTCAATGGACAGTCTAATCTAGATCCAGTCAATATCTCATATCCATCTGCACTAAAATACAATAGTAGCTAATCTATCAACCAACAGTCTCTATGCAATCATCGTGAACATCAAGTATCAATCCGTATCACTAATCTGGTAAAATAAATCACCGTCTCAATATATCAATAATCAGTCTCTCCCTATCATTCTACTCTGATCCTCAAGTCATCGATATATATATCCTCTGAGTCACTGATATATCCAAATCCCAATAACTAAAATACTACATGTTCTGATACATATAATCAAATCCTCATATTTCATTCGATGAAGATCATCACACACTCTCACTCTATTAAGGTTAATCACAGGATCCCAAAGTCAAGTAATATATCAGATATCTAAGATCTATCAGGTCAGGTTAATTCAATCAATACATATTCCTCAAAACTAGATCCACCTAACTATAGCCAAGATCATAACTAAGGGTAAAGTCCTCAATCCATACGAAATCTAGATCATCTTTATATCTAGTATCTAACGCGATAAGGTCATCAGTACTCAATCAATATAATTAATGTAAATCTGAAAGTCTTTGGTTTGATAATCTAAAACCAAGATCATGTTACATATCTATTTCAAGGGTAAGCTATACAAACACATAATGACAATCAAACAAGATCAAACTCCTCTATAAACTGATCAAGATCCAATATAAATATATCATAGGTCAACTCCAACTCTAACTAAGTCAATGCCAGTCCAAGCATCAGCAAATCAGTATATTGGTAAAGCAAAGTCATATCTAACACTTCCTCGATATCCACAAGAATTCTAGTTGGGATAATTACCAACAACTGCCAATAAACACTATGCCTAATATATGTCCTCTAACCTCAAATATAACATAGTTCAACTGATAGTAGATCAAGTTAAGTCACAGTCCAGGGTATCCAATGCTAGGCCTAAGCCAATATCGGCGATCTACCAACACATGAAATGACGCTGATACAAGTTTTTATCAACTATGTAAATAAAGTGAACAATCATAGATGTCTCATGAAGTGGTACAAGTAATCAAACTGGTAAAATATAACAGAAAGTTACATGAAATGATAAGTGTAACATATAAACGCATACCGACAATAGTAAATAAAGAAATGCACAAGAACGAACACTCACATGAATTGACGCGGTTTTGGAACTGAATCGTCATCTGGTCTTTACTGCACGAACCAGTATTGATCTACAGCTCATCCCATGGATCGATCTTCGAATCACCATTGTATCGGGTCCACAACGGCACGAGTCTAGGTCGGGTCTGGGTCTCCTGCAACCGGTCCAGATCTCACCGAATGGGTCTGAATCACTACATACGCAACCGAACATACAAATAAATATAAATATACACTAAACATACTTCCGAGCACACCGACACATACGTGTACACCTACACACGTACATATACTATACAAGTATACACGTACACCAACATACATGCATACTTAAATAAAAACTAACACACATTAATATAAATACATACACTTATATATATATACACATGTAATATACATACGCACATAACACATATACATGTACACACATGCATACACACGCGTATACACTATGTAAATACGTACATATATACATACATATATATACTTATGTACAAACCCACACACTCACGCACCTACATACACATACTATACCTTTAATTAAAAACACACTTACTAAAACATTAATATCCATATTCATTAAAAATATGCACGCACAAATAAGTATTTATAACACCCATACATGCACATAAATATTTACCAATATACCCCTACATTATTACACTTTTAAAGACACTCACGCAACACACCAACACACATATAGATACTTCCCAATATTTACAAGATAACCGTTATACATATAAATGTACTAACCTCGGAGCAACTTGCGGCGCACCGACGGAGACTCTGGCGGAGGCGTCCGGGCCGCGGAGGATGTCATTGGATAGAGCATCTCGCCGTGAAGGGCGTGGGTGCGTTCGACGGTGATCCAAGGCGATTCACGGAGAGCCGGAAAACGCCATTCCATACACCCTCAACACTGAATTCAGCTCAAAGGGATTGAATGTACTCTCTTCTGACACTGCAGCAGATGGCAAGCGAAGCCCATGTTAGGATTCGCAATCCCTCCGCCACCTTCACAAACTGAAAAGCATCGCCAAAGCTCTGACCTTTCCTCCACATCAAGTAAATAATCACTAGTGAAGTCGATCTCGACACCCTGGCAACAATGAATAAAAACTCTGCCTCCTTGTTCCCTCACATCCTCAAAATAATCAAACACATCATACAAAATGCTAGTTATATCCTCACTCGGCCTATCCTGAAGCCAAAGAGTCTTGTAAAGAAGATCAGACTTAAAGTATTCAGGGCAAACAAATCCAACGCAATTCAAAACATGAGTGATCCCATGCTCCCGCAAAATCTCTCGGTTTCTCGCGACTGAATCACCCCCCAAATAGATATGATTTGCGACTTTCGAGCATTCCTTATCAAAAGAGCGATCTGGGCGTGACTTTGGGTCCGGGCTGTTGGAGGGGTGCTCGAGGGGAAGTGGCAGCGACAGGTCAAGGGAGGAGGCCAGGCGACAGGGCAACTGGAGGCTGCTGCTGGCTGCCGAGGCTGTCGAGCTCCGGCGTGTGATGATGGCCGGCCAGGCTGCTGGGGTCTGCCACAGGAGGAGGGAGGTGGCCTGCTGTTGGAGCGGTGCTGGCGGCAGGGCTGGGGGGTTGTGTCGGCTGGGGATCGCAACAAGCGAAGGGGGCACGGCCAGGGAGGCAGCGGTGGTGGCCGTGGGTTGTGCTGCTGCCATGGAGGGAGGGCCGGCGGCTGCGAGTTGGGGAGATGGAGGAGATTAGGATAAGATTAAGATCTAATTAGTTGTTTAGGATTTGGTTTAGTTGGTTAGGATAAGGATAAAATTGTGGGGTTGTTAGGATTGGGATTTATTAGTTAAGTTTAAGATTTTTAGATGGGATTTAGATTTAGTCAAGATTATGGAGATTTAGGTTATAGGGTAGTGGGTTGGTGGTTTCGGGTTCGGGGCCAACGGGTACGGGTTCAAGGGAAGAAAAATACTAAGTAAAAATAATAATAATATCATTAACAAAACATAAATATCGACAATAATAACCAAACAATAATAAATAAAAAATTAGAGAAATCAAATAAATACTTAGACAAATAAAATACAGTATTATTAGATAGGGGATATTACACTATTTATACTTTAGTTCCAGACACTGTTTTCTATGCATTCTTTCTGATTCAGACTTATCAACATACATGCATTTACTTGATTTCGGATTTACCGTCGTTCCTTTAATTTCTTTTATGTTATTTGTCATTGCCTATGCATGCATGCTTGAACCACATCACTTGATCATGCACATGTGTGACTGCCTGAGCACGCCCCTTGGCTTTACCGTATGTACTCACAGATTGCATCTGACAACCCTAAATTCTCATGTCCAGATCCCAGAGCCTGGATCATGGTGGCATTGCTGTAGCTGATTAGACTGCGCAGCGGATCCTTCCAGGCGACCAGAGTATAGCAGAAGCTTGGATATCGCCGCAGCTCTTCCTCCCAGTTCCTCTCTTGTTTGGCTCTCGGGGTTTCTCTTGCTGCTCGTGAGCATCTCTCAACTTTTGTTATGTATATCTCTTCGTGTATTGTACTTTTGTATTTTCTGGTGATGTAATATTCCTGAAATATTGTATCACTCTCTGTGATAACTATGTACTTGTACTTTTCTGTTGGAATGTATATTACCACTGTGCTTTCGCACTCTGATTCTTGTCTGTACTGATACTTAGCGCATATATGTGAGGGTATTTCTAACCTGCGTATATACGTCGCAGTGACGTCTTCGTACCCATGAGATCAGGGCGTCACATACTGTGTCAGCAAAATATACATGCAGGTGCACTGGCGTCCCTCACCACTTCATTGGCCCTTTTCGTCGGAACCACGGAGAGAGTACTTGTCTACAGTCGCTACTTGTACTGTTGCAAATTCGCCTTTGAAGACAGTAAAACTCCACGAAGAGACCTTCAAGTCAAAGAGGTTTTCGAGACTTCGACAAGTCTCAAACTTAGGGATTGGCGATTCTCTTACATCGACTCGTCTTATATGGCATACTGCTTGATTACCCCAAGAGGCAGCTGCCATTAGAAGGAAAGCTCCTCGATTATATTACAATGTGATCATGCAAGCATTGTATCGCCAATCGTATGATGGAATCCTTCTCTGACGTCTTTCGCATAAAGAGGCACAAGAGGCACTCAAAGAAGCTCATGACGATATGTACAGAGCTCACCAACCCAGACCCAAACTCAGAGACCGGCTTAGAAGACTTGGCTATTACTAGCTAAAGATGATCCCTGACGCTATCGCCTATGCTAAGCGATGCCATGCCTGTCAGATTCATGGTGAGTTCGTCTATCAAGCACCGAGACATCTTCATCCGGCGATCTCCTCATGGTCATTCAAAATGTGAGGAATGGATATCATTGGACCCATCAGTCCTCCAATGTTCAAAGGACATCGCTTCATCATGGCCATAACGGATTACTTCTCTAAATGGGCGGAAGCTGATCCCCCGAAGGAAGTAAAGACACCAAACGTGATCAAGTTTATCAAAAATCACGTGCTTTACCGCTTCGGTGTACCCTGGCCAATCGTCCACGATAATGAACCCCAATTCATCAACCAAACATTATAGAGATTCTGTAATAAATTCAGAACCCAAAGTATGTTATCAACGGCATACTATTCATTCATTAATAGTCTTGCAGAAGCCTTCAACAGGACTATTGGCAAGCTTCTAAAGAAACTCGTCTCGAAAAGTCAACGCGACTGGGACGACAAATTAGGCGAATGCTTATGGGCTTGTCGCACAACGGTGAGAACTCCGACAAAAGTCACGCCATTTTTCTAGGTGTACAAATGTGAAGTTGTACTCACACTGGAGATCCAGATCCTATCTCTGCGAGTTGCCCTGACAATCAAGATGGCCAATGAGGAAAATTATCAATTGCGCCACCAGGAGTTGGAAGCTTTAGACGACAAACGTCTACGAGCCCAACAACAAATCAAGCTCTATCAAGTTCGGATTTCCAGAGCCTTCAATGAGAAAGTCAGAGCACGGATTTTTAAGAAAGGTGATCTTGTCTTATCTGTCAGAAAAACTATGGTTATGACATATAAGACAAAAGAAACCCAAATAGGAAGGACTATTTGTAGTGGAGTCAGTCTACTCAAATGGAGCATACCGCCTCATAACTCCGAACGACGATATACTTATGATGCCTATCAACGATAGGTTTTTGAAGAAGTGCTATCCTTAATAGGATTCTTCTCATGATCAAATTAATGCCACACTTCTGATCAAAACTTCAAGATCCAAAATGTTTGAAAAAAGCACCAAAGAAGAGCTTTATCCTTCAACGGATCACATCACGGTCGA
This sequence comes from Agave tequilana, assembly GCA_038442645.1. NCBI lineage: Eukaryota > Viridiplantae > Streptophyta > Magnoliopsida > Asparagales > Asparagaceae > Agave > Agave tequilana. The sequence goes on along the minus strand of JAVJIF010005874.1, from coordinate 11,495 downwards.
TCAACGCCGAGCCGACCGAACATTGTTGACATCACGATACATGATGTTAATATTGAAGAGACAAAGTACAAAATTTCGATTTTAGCCTTGTCACTCTTCTAAGGATCAGGTTAACACTATACCTTTGATCAAAGTTTCACCCTGAATAATCAGATGAATTAGAGTTTGAGATCCAAGATGTTTAGAAGAGTGTCAAAGAAGAGCTTCTTCCTTGAATGGATTGCATCACGATCGATTGATGCCAAGCCGAACGAATATTGGCTACATCATAATGCATGATGTGAATATTGAAGAAAGGAAAGACAAAAGGCCAAGTTTTTAGCCTTGTCACTCTTCTCTAGCATATCTACACCACATCTGACGCCTCCGATGGCTAAAGAATAGAGAAAGTAGTTGGCATTTAAGTCCAACGAAAAATATCCTCGATAACTCATCATGCTGAAGGGAATAACATGACTAGCTCAACTCAAATGGTAGTTGGTAAAGGCATACCAAATTCGTTAATAACTGAGGGTTTGCTAAAAATCCTAAGGGACACGATCCCACCTTTTCCTTCCATAATCCCTTATCAATTCCCGTTCATGAAATGGTAAGACCTAAAAAAAGTTGTAATTGTTTTCCCAGCGAAATAATCACAAATCAAACGTGTTAAGTTAATATTATAACTTTGGCATACCCCACTGTTAAATTAATATTATACATCTAACAGTGATTTTCTTCAATATCCCCAGCGGATAAAACTTCAACTTGTTAATTTTTTTCAGTAGAATGACAAGTCTACTAAATTGCTTAGATCACAAAATCCCTTGGTTAAATTAATACTACACCTCTGACCAAGGTAACTCATATCACAATCGACCCCACTATTAAGTTAATATTATACTTCTAATAGTGATTTTCCTCAATATCCCCAGCGGATAAAACTTCAACTTATCAATTCTTTTCAATAGAATGACAAATCCACCAAATTGCTCAAATCACAAAATTTCTCGGTTTAGTTAATACTACACCTCTGACCAAAATTGCTCATATAGCAATATAAATCCTGTCAAGTTAAGAAAACACCTATGACAATATTTCTTTCGATTTTCCGTCAAAAACGAGTTATTCGATGCTAAGTTAAATATCACACCTTTAGCATCCATTTTACTGTTAAGTTAAATACTACACCTATGACAATGATCCTCCCTCGAGCCTACTCATTGAAGCTGAGATGTCAAATGCTAAGTTAATATCACACCTCTAGCATTCACCTCGCTGTTAAGTTAATATTAAACCTATAACAGTGATTTTCCCAGTTTTCTTGATGAAAATGAGATTTCCTTGATGCTAAGTTAATATCACACCTCTAGCACTCACCTCGTTGTTAAGTTAATATTAAACCTATGACAGCGATTTTCTCAGTTTTCTTAATGAAAACAAGATCTCTTAAGTGTTAATATCACGCCTCTAACATTCACATCCTCGTCAAGTTAATATCATACTTCTGATAATTCAATTTGCTTCCATTTGTAAATCCTAAACCGCCACATTAACATTACACTTCTGACGATAAAAATTTTCGTAAATCTCTAATGGATTTAACTCCACTTGTTATTCTCATCAATAGGATAACAAGTCCACACAATTCGTTCAAATCACGGATTCAATTCCTGTCAAGTTAACATAACACCTCTAATAGTAACTTGTTTAAATTTCTTAATGGAATTTCAAAACTTTGAGTTGCTATATTAATCGTCACCTCTAGCAAATCAAAGGCAATTGCTTTCATTTGTCTGATTTTCCAAACACAAAAAGAAAGTTAAGACAAAATGGAGGCAAAATTATCACTTTTATTTATATTAAAATTAAAAGTGATACAAACACTCTCTTACTCAATAATATAGAGTAACAAAGTAAATACAACTTGCTCAGCGGGAGATTGTTGTTGACACTCGAAAAAGATGGACTCCCGCATTCATCTTCAGCCAGTCTGAACAACGTCTAACTTATTGATATCTACAAAAGATAAGTCAAAGACAAGCTAATGACCAAAGACAAGGCAGCAACATAGACATTACTAATCCAGCAAAGCAGATAGTAAGTCAAAGTTGCCTTTGAAGAAGATCTGAGCAGGCCTAGAGACACTAAGTCTCACATGAGCCCAAGGGATGAGCAATCGCACGAGAGGCTAAGTTTGCTTAGCTCCACAAGAATTCTATCATAGCTCTGCTATGGGCTAATCTATAGCTTCGCCTGGAGTTTTCCATAACTCCGCAGAAAGCTAGCTAACAGCTTCGCTAGACGCTCTGCGGGGCCACAAAAGGCCAACTCCTAGCTTCGCTGAGAGCTTACTCCTAGCTTCGCTAGAAGCTTCCCTTAGCTCCACTACAAGTTTATTGGATTAGCCCCTCTGCGGGTCTTTTATGGTCACCTTTGACCAATCAAATCTCCAGATGAGATCATTGTGACTGAAATCGAATTTGACAGTTGCTTGTCATGATCTTTTAACTCTCCTAATCAGGTGAGAAGATCAGGGGAGATCTCTCAATTAACTGGAGAGGATCAAGGGAGTATCCCTCATTTAGCGGAGCGGGTCAAGGGACTAGCCCTACATGCTATTCCTAACTTCGCATAAGCTATTTCTAGCCTCGTGGCGATGCTACTTTCTAGATACAAAACAGATTGACTCAATCTGTTTTCAGATTTTCAGGGCGATTATACCCCTGTTCTCCCTATAAATAGCCTACCAAGAGCACACGGAGGAGGGAGGAGAGACAAGCAAGGATAGAGAGGAGATTAACTCGAGAAGCAGAATCCCTAGCAAAAGGGCTCTACCGATCCTCTGTTCTCCGATTCCCCGAACCAAGCGAGAAGGGAGTCCAATTAGGAGACAGTTCGATCATCTGACCGATCGCATCGTCAAAGGGATAAAGTGATTGCGCGCTGATCAGATTCTTACCAGCATATTCTTTCAGAAATCTCAGAGGAGATCTACTTGTAAATTTCTTTTGCTTTCTGTAAAGAAATACTTGTAATTTCGCTCCTCGAACACTTTTTTGTAAGTTTTTCCTTACCCAAATCAATGGAAAAAAAGATGGCGACCCTACTAGGAAAATCAGTCTTCTGTCACAACAAGGAGACAGTGTCGCAATGCGAAGGTCAGAATCCTGAGCCTGTTACTTTCGAAAACTTGGTCATTCATTTTGACCAAGGGAAATTCGAAGAGCTGCTCTCTAAAGGTAGTCCAGTGCTCCACACACGGAAGCATAGGAAGGTCTCGGTGGCCAAGGTTTCAGAGCAGAAACCATCCCTAGCCGGGCAAGTAATCGAACGAGCTTCCTCCCAACTCCTCTCAGCCTTGCGCGAGGCTAGCCAGGTTCCCTGCGAACTTAAATCTCCTCTTCCAAAGCAGATGTGGAGGCCAAAACAGAAAGCTCTGTGTGAAGCTTCAGGCGCAGCTACACCACAGGCTAGCCTATCACGTGAAGACAAAGGCGAAATGCCTGCCTGCTTCGCCGAGACTATCAGCCGCGAGGCTAGGGCGGCAACTCTGACTTTGCCCAATCCAGGAGCAGTAACTCCTTACGCCAACCTCGCTCCCACGAGTGAAGCTACTGACGGTATAGCAAGCACAGCGCCAGTACCTCAGGGTACGTGCGGAATACCCAACCGCCAGGCTGAAACTAAAGCACCTAGCAGTGCTAACCACCTTCGCAACATGGTGGCGAACAAAGCACCATAGCGTGCTTCGCTCCCCAACTCCTTAAGCGTTAAGTTCGCTTTTCGCAGCGGAGCTAAGGGATCGTCCCTGGGTAGTGGTGCTTATGCAGCTTCAGCACCTAGGGTACTCCCAAAGTTCTTAACCACGAAGTTAGAACTAAAGCACTATCTAGTGCCAATCACCTCTGCGGTGATGAGAAGAACGAGATATCATCCTGCGCTTCACTTTCAAAGCTTGCGAGTAAGAAGGTGGTGTCAAAATTACCTGAACGCATCAATACGCGATCTACCCGAGTCTCTGCGCTGAGTCGCTGAAGCTCGGCTAGATTCGACTTGCGAGAATTCTTAGCGAGCAAACGAAAGTCAGAATTACTCCAGACTTCTCTCTCATGTTGTCAACAAGTGGTATGTCAGTTGGTGACGGTCCACTCAATCCATTGCCAGTTAGGACCAATCCCCACCACTCCTTCAAACCGACAGTCAGTCATTGATCGACTATTGGTGCAGGCTCTTGTGAAGCATCGCAAAACGAGCGTATCGCAAAATCTAGCAGATCTGCCCTCTACATCCGTCAATATGATCGGAAGGGGACGGGAACCGCATAGGGGCAGACGAGCGCCGCGTGGTACTAATTCTCCTCCCTTCAGTTCTCCAGATCCAGACTATAACCCGGGCTTAGGCCAAGTTTTGGTGCACGAAGAAGGTGTCTTCCGAAACACCAGATCTAGGGTCGCAATACCCTACAGTTATGAGCAGCCATCCTCCTCAACTGCAGTAACCTCATCAGAACCAATAAGAAGATTATTCCAATGGTCTGATGAGGAGGACGAAGACAGTGGGTATGCCTCTTCGGCAACAGTCAGCTCGATACGAACAGATAGAGTGTCGGTGAATATAGTTGATAATGGTAATGATGACCTCCGTAAGCTTCTTGACAGGCTTGATCCCATACAAAAGAGACACCTTTTTTCATGAGTCGGGTGAACGGTTGACAGATAGATCATATCCCCTTGGGAATGTTCTTTCATCCTCCGGAAAATGTCCTCGTCTGCAACCCCGCAGTGAGCAGCTTCAGGAGCATCTTCCAGGTTGGGGAACAAATAATTTCCCCCAGCTTTTCGAACTGCTCGAAGATCCCTTATGGCTCCCATGTATACTCGAGCAGATGTAAAGATGGCACATCAATTCCCGATAAGTCTCGAACAAAACGGGCTCCTGCTTCTCTAGAAGTGCCAATTCTGCCTCGCATGAGAAATATTCTTCATAAGGGAAAGATCCGAAGGGCAGAGCAGAGACTTCCCACATCTCGTGCAAAGCCATGCCCAATTCGCCTACAGGGGTGAAGAAGGTCCCTGTAGCTGGACAGTATAACTCGAAGATGGCGTAGAAGTTCGCTACGCTCATCTGGATGCCGTAACAGCTTGCCCTGACAGCCTCGTAGAGTCCCACCCTCTCCAGATCCTCTTCAAAATGGGCCAAGACATATAAAGTCAAGTCCCTCTACCAGGCCATGAGGGGATGAATCTACTCAGGAGTCCTGAAATCAGTGGATGAATAATTGCCATGAGCTTTGAAGAACTAGTTTCCAAAAGTTTGAGCCACAGCGGGATTTTCCTCCACTACAATGTCTGGGAGAACGTTCTCAAGGTGGAGACCCAATATGCAGTAAGGATCACCCACCCTTGTATAACTAGGAGACGGAGCTATCAATTTTCCCATGTGAACGGAGTCAGTAGTCCGAGTCACTTGCCACTTCATCTTTCGAACCTTCATCACGCATTGGAAGAAAGACAACGGAAAATGACGCTTGCTAGATGGGAGATAATACTTCTCGCCATCCATATTGAAAATCCACTGCCCTTCTCCGGCCAGCATCTGATGATCGGTGTCTGGCGCTGCGTCCCCAAACATGAAATCGGGCTTTCGATATATTTTTCAGTTACAATCCTCGAGGGGAGCAGTAGTTAAGATGCTCCTCATAGTACGCTGATTTCCGGCGTAGATAAGGGCATCTCAGCCAGGAGCGCTCCGCTCGCTGAATAATGAGGCCTGCCCCTGGAATTACAGGCTAACATTGCCATCCAGTCCCCTAACTGTTCCAAAAAGACTGTTCAAAGGACCCGAAGTATAGTGTACTGCAAAAATAAGAAGAAACTATACTAGTTCATTAGCCGAAGGAAAAAAAAAGAAAGCTATAGCAAAAAGAAAATTGCTAAGGCATAGCTTCGCGCTCCAAGCGAAGCTAGCCTAGCATTAGCTTCGACCTGAGGCTCAACTCCACATCCTGCACAAAGGCAAAATGCAGAAGATCTCTAAGTGTTAGGTTTGCTCTGGAAGCTTAGCTTCGCGTTCTGTCGCTGAACAGAATGCGAAAAAGCCCCAAGGGCTAACTTCGTCAGAAAGGTACTTGTGCCTAAAACTGTTCAAAGGACTTTAAAGTCCTTTTTCCAGCTACGCTTCTAGGGCTAGCTTCACATCCTGTTGTTTGACAGAATGTGAACTGCCCTAGAGTTAGCTTTGCGGAGAAGCTGAGAGAAGAAACCATTCGGTTTCTAAATTTCTAGTTGAGAAATTAAGGGGAATTAAATCCCATAAAAATTTGGCAAAGAAAATTAAGGGAGTTGAACTCCTTGAGATCACTAAATCACGATGGATCACTCTGGATTCATCAGGAAATAGCCAGAAATTGGCTTAGAAAAGAGATGAAAATATCCGAATATAAGGGAAAAATTCCTACCCGTAATAGGGCGTTCGATGACCGGAGGGGCCCCTCCATCACGGAGGCCGCTGCCTCTTTACCTGCTCATCTTTTGGGAGCCATGAAAGAACTATGGAGTTCTGAAAATCGGAATGAAGAAGAAGAAGAAGAAAGAGATTCACTCTCTGAAAATTCTCTAAAAATCTAAAGAGTAGTTAACTCTCTTTTTCAGCTTATCGGGCTTTATAGACATAAAATGTCTTAATTTCGACTCCTCAAAAGGAGCGCAGGCAGCCGTTTCAAATCAATTTGAAACGGCGTCTAAGCGCCTTCCTGAGAAATCTTGCTTTAGCCCCGCCAAGGGCTAACTCCGCTGTGAGTTTAGCGTTGACCTCGCGCGAGCTTGAGTAACTTCGCTGAAAGACGAGCCTTAGCTCCGCTAAGAGCTCATCTCTAGCCTCGCGGAAATTTCGTGCTAGCTTCGCTAGAAACTCGTTCCTAACTTAGTTGGAAATCTGCCTTCAGCTTCACTGGAAGCCTAGCTCCGCTAAGAGTTTTTCTTTCCTCCTAAGGAAAAGACTTATCTAAGCTAGTCCATTCTGTTTTCGAAACGCAAAGGGAAAGGAAGGGAACAAAGTAGATAAACAAACATATTTATTGATTCAAAAGTGAAGATACATTGATACTACATCAAGATTGTCCTTCATACAACAGAATCATCGTTGTCCTATCTACTTCCAAGGTGATGAACCATCTCAACTGGACACGAAAGGTTTTCCTCCTGCACAAAGGCGTAATCCTTCACTTAATGGCAGATTTTACTATCAAGGAGCTGGATCTTCCTTAAACAAAATTGGCAAAGGAAGGATCCGAGACCTTACTGATGACATCCGCCTTCTCGAAGCTGATCATCTCGGATAAGCAATTATCAGCCCCTTCCTGAAGCGGATCATCTCGGATAAGCAACTACCAGCCCCTTCCCGAATTGGATCATCTCGGATAAGCAACTGCCAACCTCTTCTTGGAACATGCATCAGCTACTCTAGTATGTTCCGCCTGCTTATGATCAAAGCTTCAACTTAAAAATCAAGAGGCAAGTTTCTGGTCTCTTTCATCAAGACGAAAGACTGGCGAGCGCAGTTTGCTGCAGTGCAAACAGGAAACAAGTTAGCTTTAAATCAAAAAAAAAAAAATGCAAAGGGAAAAGGATGGAATGCTAAGTTAAAATTCTTTGGGCGAAGCAATTCAGATCCAACCCAGTTGTGCCTTGAAGACGGATTTCAGCTAAGCAGAGGATAGCCTCGCTTGCACAATAATGATAGACTAGTTCAGCATAAGTCAAGTCTTAGCCACGCCCAAGGCAGTTAGGCTGGAGAAGCCTAAAAAAAATCAAGTTCTACCCTCCCCTATATGGCTAGGCCAGACTGGCCCAGAGGGACGCAGTCTTGACCCCACCTATATGGCAAGACTGGCTCAACCTTGAAGAGGCCAAGTCCTAAGCCTTTCCTATATGGCAGATTTAACAGGCAGATTTAACAGATCAAGGCAGGGATTCTGCATGAAAAGATCTTTCGCCTGATCGAGTGAGAATGCTAGCTTCGCCGAAAAGCTGAAAAATAAGGCTGAAATCCTTTTTTGAAAGTCAGCCAAATGTGAAAACCAAGGGAATTTAATCCCTAAGATAACTAGTAAAGCCAAGAAAATTAAGGGAGATAAACTCCTAAAAGTCATTGGATAGCCGAGGCTCACCAATTCTTGATTGAGTAATGACCAGAGTGAGAGTCCCCACTACTTTAGGGACCTCAGTCTACTTGTCTGAGCAATGGGGAGAGATCATAAACAAACCTCCTAAGAAGTGAGGGGTGTGTTTCTCTGAGAAGGACTATAAGAGTCCTATTTATAGGCCTCGTGATCAGACTACGCCGCCACCACTTCAAGCTTGGAAGCACGGGCGAATTTAAGGCATTCAAGTGCTTGTCCTTGAGAAAGGGAATAGTCTCCCTCGGGAATGCGCACGAAGTTATTTGAACTTCGGAAAAGGGAATAATCTCCCTCGTTAATGCAAAAGAGGATATCTAAACTTGAAAAAAGGAACAATTCCTCTCATAACTCGCAAAAAGCGGTTAGCCACGGGAACGGAACGTCACTCCATCACAGCGAGCGCGAGGCTAATACTCATCTTCCAACTCAGTTTGAAGTGAAGTTACTTCAGGAAGCCCAAAGGCGAAGCTACCCAAAGGAGAAGCTACCCAGAAGCGCGAAGCTACGCTCGAAGGTAGGGTTAAAGGCGAAGTTGAACTCAATTACCAAGGCGACATTCACATTCACATACCATCAATTAAAATAGTTCAAAGTATTTCGGGATCTGAACCATTCCATTGCAGATTCACGAAAACTTTGAAGAGGATCTTGTTGACACTCAAAAAAGATGAATGTTTTCCATTGATTTGCAAAAGGGGAAAACTTACAAAAAAGAAAAGGGTCGAGGGGCTAAATTACAAATATTCTAAAAAGATTACAAGTAGATCTTCTTGGAGATTCTAGAGAAGTGTGCCGGTAGAGTCTGGTCAGCGCGCGACCACTTTGTCCCTTTGACGATGCGAGCGATGAGATTCCAGTCTCGCCTGGTTCGGGGAATCGGAGAACAGAAGGTTGGTAGAACCTTCTTGTTTCTTTTCAAAACCGCCTTCACTTAGGAATTCCTTCTCGCTTGGTTCCGAAAATTCCTTGGGAGGAAGGTATTAGGGTATCAGCACCCTGATTAGAGAAGCAGTTCTCTAAAGTCTCTGAATTCTTAGAAGTAAGAGGAATAGATCTCTGTTTAGCCCCTCTCTCTCTGTGCGTGCGGTGTGTCCTCTCAAGAAGTTTGCCTCCGGAGGTCTTTGCATGGTCCAGAGTCCTTTCTCCTTGTGCCCCTGGTGGGCTATTTATAGGGAGAGCAGGGGTATAATTGTCCCTTGAAAATATGAAAACAGATTGAATCAAATCTGTTTAAATCTGGAAAGTAGCCTTGCTGCGAGGCTAAGATCAGCTTCTGCGAAGCTAGAAGTAGCAGGTAGATCGGTCTCCTGATCTGTTTTTGATTCTTTCCATATAATTGGAAGATCTCCCTTGATCCTCTTACTCGTTTTAGGAGAGTCAAGAGATCATGGCAAGCAACTGCCAAATTTGATCTCAGATTTGATCTTGATTGGATTTTAATCTTGATCCTGAATAGATTTGATCTCGTCAGGGGATTTAATTGGTCAAAGGTTGGCCATAAAAGACCCGCAGCGGTGCACCCGCGTCGAGCTCGCAGCGGAGCTGGAAGGAACATCTGGCGAAGTCAGAAGAAAGCTCTTCAGCGGAGCTAAATAACATCTGTAGCGAAGTTATCGAACACCCTTCTGCACGGTTGCGTGTGACTTCAAGCGAAGCTAACTCTCTACGGAGTTAACTGAGCATTTCAGGCGAAGCTGTAAGTTTAGCTTCCTGACGAGCTTTGAATGGCTTCAAGGCAAATTTTGGATGATCTTAGCCTCTCAGGCGAGGCTATCCCTTTGGGCTCATGTGATGTTAAGCGTTAGCATCTTAACCTGCTTAGGTCTGTTTAGAGACAATTTGGGCTCACTATCTGCTTCACTGGATCAGTAGAGTCCAAGTTGCTTCTTTCATTCTTTGTCCCTCGGAGATGGGTAAAAACTGGTCGTCAGCTTATCTGTCACTTGTCTTTTGTAAATGTCAATAGGTTTAGACATTGTTCAGGCCAGTCAGCTTGTCTGTCACTTGTCTTTTGTAAATGTCAACAAGTTTTAGACATTGTTCAGGCCAGTCAGAATCTTGTCTTTTTTAAAGTGTCAACAATGAACTCCCGCATTCATCTTCAGCCAGTCTAAGCAACGTCTAACTTATTGACATCTACAAAAGATAAGTCAAAGACAAGCTGATGACCAGAGGTAAGGCAGCAACATGGACATTACTAATCCAGTAAAGCCATAATAAGTCAAAGTTGCCTTTGAAGAAGATCTGAGCAGGCCTAGAGATACAAAGTCTCACATGAGCCCAAGGATGAGCAATCGCACGAGAGGCTAAGTTTGCTTAGCTCCACAAGAATTCCATCATAGCTTTGCCATGGGCTAACCTATAGCTTTGCCCTGGAGTTTTTCATAACTCCGCAGAAAACTAGCTAACAGCTTCGCTAGACGCTCTGCGGAGCCACAAAAGGCCAACTCATAGCTTCGCTGAGAGCTTACTCTTAGCTTCACTAGAAGCTTCCCTTAGCTCCTCTACGAGCTCATTGGATTAGCCCCGCATGCCTTTTATGGTCACCTTTGACCAATCAAATCTCCAGATGAGATCGTTGTGATTGAAATCGAATTTGGCAGTTGCTTGCCATGATCTTTTGACTCTCCCAATCAGGTGAGAAGATCAGGGGAGATCTCTCAATTAACTGGAGAGGATCAAGGGAGTATCCCTTATTTAGCGGAGCGGGTCAAGAGATTAGCCCTACATGCTATTCCTAGCTTCGCAGAAACTGTTTCTAGCCTCGCGGTGAGGCTACTTTCCAGATACAAAATAGATTGACTCAATTTATTTCTAGATTTTCAAGGCGATTATACCCTTGTTCTCCCTATAATAGCCTACCGGAGCACGCGGAGGAGGAGGAGAGACGGCAAGGATAGAGAGTAGATTGGCTCGAGAAGCAGAATCCCTAGCAGAGGGCTCTACCGATCCTCTATTCTCCGATTCCCTGAACCAAGCGAGAAGGGAGTTCTATAAGGAGACAGTTCAATCATCTGACCGATCACCTCGTCAAAGGGATAAAGTGATCGTGCGCTAATCAGATTCCTATCGGCACATTTTTCCAGAATCTCAGAGGAGATCTACTTGTAAATTTCTTTTGCTTTTTGTAAAGAAATACTTGTAATTTCGCTCCTCGAACACTTTTTTGTAAGTTTTTCCTTACCCAAATCAATGGAAAACAATTGTATCTGCTCTTTGAGGCGCTGGATATTCCCTTTGACGTGCCTTTTCGACCGTAATTAGAACTTGGACTTAAACTCTTTTTCTAATGAAAACTTCTTCATGAGAAATTGGCTTCGTGATCGGATTTTCT
>JAVJIF010005873.1:0-63422 GCA_038442645.1 Agave tequilana | reverse complement strand
TGAGCTTGACACAGAAGGGGTATTTACAAAAGGTACTTCAAATGTTCAACATCGGCAAGGATGCGAAGTCTGTAAGTACGCCACTGGCTCCTCATTTCAAGTTATCTACTAAGATGTCTCCAAAGAGTATTGAAGAACGTGAGTGCATGACTCACGTTCCATATGCTAGCGCAGTCGGTAGTCTTATGTATGCTATGGTGTGTACGAGACCAGATCTGTCACAAGCTGTCTCTATGGTCAGTAGGTATATGCATGATCTGGGACAGGGCCATTGGGAGGCAATGAAGTGAATCGTGAGGTACATCAAAGGAACTATTGATGTAGGTCTGGTATTTGAGAAGGACTCCACAGGGAAGAAAGATTGTGTCGGATATGTTGATTCCGACTATGTTGCTGATCTTGACAAGCGCCGGTCTACAACGGGGTATGTTTTTCCATTCTCTCAAGCACCGGTGAGTTGGCGCTCCACACTACAGTCTACCATCGCATTGTCTACCACAGAGGCCGAGTATATGGCCATGACGGAGGCTATGAAGGAGGGAATTTGGCTTCAAGGCTTGCTTGATGACTTGGGAGTGGATCAGGATCTTTTGGAGATTAACTGTGACAGTATGAGTGCTATTTATTTAGCCAGAACCAGGTCTATCATGCACGGATGAAGCACATCGACGTCAGGTTCCATTTTGTTCGGGAGATTCTAGATGAGGGTGATATTGAGCTGTTGAAGATTCACACATCGGAGAATCCCCCCGACATGCTTACTAAGGTGGTGTCAGGAGTCAAGTTTGCACATTGCAAGGCTTTACTCCACGTCCTTCATGTAGCTGAGCTTGCTGAAGCTCAATTGGATGAACTACGGATGGCTTGATCCCTTGGGCAAGCTACGTAGGCAACCACACTAGTGCAGCCACATTCGAGTCGATGGTCAGTTCGGCTCAGATTTGAAGGAATCTTCACCGAGGTGGAGTATTGTAAAAAGAGAGAGGAAGTCAACGAGGGTCTTCGCCAAAAGGAAGCAACAACAGCAGGTCAGCATAGCACCAGTAGAAAGAGCGGTCGACCGGTCCGGTCGACCGTCCGCAGTAGTAGTGCAGAGATCGGTCGACCGGTCGACCGACGTGCACAACATGCACAGAGGAGTAGCGGTCGACCGGTCCGGTCGACCGTAGAAGGAGAGCGGTCGACCGTCCGGTCGACCAACTGAAAGTGCCTAACTCTCAGTCGACCGGCACGGTCGACTGGTGCATATGGTCGGTCGACCGAACGGTCGACCGACAGTCGGGTCGGGCTGTTTGCTGAATTAAAAATCTGTTTGTATTTAAGGATAGATTTCTAGGGTTTAAGCTGTGTGAGAAAAATAGGCAAATCTCTAATCATCAGAGGTGCTGCAGAAATTATATTGATTCACCGGAATCAATTGAAACTCTCTCTTTCTTGCCCCGAGGACGTAGGCAACAAGGCCGAACCTCGTTAAATTTGTTTTGTGCTCTTTTCTCTGGGATTGTGTGCTAATTGTTGTGGATAGTATTGTTCTTTGTGCATCTAATATCTAGGTTTCCTCTCTGTGGTTGTTGTCAGCGCACAACATAAAATTCTTGAGAGATTTTGTATGAATGATTGTTCACTGGTGTAGCACGATTGTTAGAAGTGACAAATTTAGCTTGAACCAATACCCAAGTAATGATTTGAAAAAACAAGAGATGAAGAACATTCCTTACGATGAGGCAGTTGGGAGCTTCACGTATGCTCAGTTCGGTACAAGACCTGACATTGCTTATGTTGTAGAAATGTTTGGTAGATATCAAAGTAATCTAGGTTTAAAAAACTAGAGATGCAAAGAAAGCGATACCTTCAAGGGACTAATGACTATAAGCTTATATACAAGCAATTTGATCATATGAAGGTGGTTGGATATTCAGATTCTTTTTCGCTGGTGGGGCTATTTCTTGGAGAAGAGCAAATAAATCATTGGTTGCTACTTCATTCACAGAAAAAGAGTTTGTATCATACTTTGAAGCGACTGTTGGCCCAAGAGGTTACACTCCTGTTTTGTGTTTTGATGATGACAAACCAAATAAGAGCTATTTGGTACTAATGAATTTGTTCAAGATAAGTTTCAGGTTTTGTACCATGTTTGGAGACCATTGGCTTAGCTTTTGCAAGAACTTCTAAGTTTCACATAGCAAGGAAGGCAAATTGCACAATCAAGGAAGAATCATAGAAGAGAAGGCACAAGCAAGGCATGGATGGCTCAAAGACTTGAAGATTGCTCAAAGAGTATTAATCATTGTATTTTTAGTTTATAGTTTGTTAAAGAATAGGGATAGGTTTGAAGCTCTATCACACACGTTTTTGCGCACATGTTTATTCCAAAATGTTTTCTTATAATTTATACAAAAACATTTTGTTTACAAGTTTTGGCCTACAGATATATATTTGTGTTTTATACAAATCTATGTTCAAAACTATTTTTATCAAAATCAAAATCCCCTTTTATTTTTTCTTCAAATCCTGATTTTTGACCTGAGCCAGTCGACCGAACGGTTCGACCGGACCTATGACAGGTTGGGCTGGCGACCGTCCCGGTCGACCGTGGCTCTGGCTGTGCACATATCTGTGTGCACGTTGTATCGGTCGACCGACCGGTCGACCGACTGTAAGCATCTTTGCTCTCGGTTAGATTGGGTCGACCGGGCGGGTCGACCGATGGCCTGCAACGGTCACTTTTTGAACTTGCGGTCAACCGACCGGTCGACCGACAGAGCCGTTTGAACAGTAACGGGCATTTTTTTTGAGCTGTTTATTTTTGTCTTTTTCTCACTTAAGTGAGTTTAAATGACCTGTTTTGGGTTTAATACATTCTGATTAGCCTTAAAAATGTTTTATCTTCTAACCCTAGCCCTCTCCTATAAATAGGGGTGTTTGGGGAGAGATTGGTTCACCTAATCATTACAAGAAAAATTCAAAAGTTTAAGGCATTCAAAAGAGCTTGATTTCTTGATTTTTGTGCTGAAATTCTCTCTCATTTTCTGAAGTGTTTTCAAGAATTCTCTGATTTCATTTTCTTTTCTCTTTTCACACAAGAGCTTCATTCTTACTCATTGTTCTCTAAGGACCTTTTGTAAGGGAAGAGATAATTGAAAGAGAGAGTTTGTGGTCTTTTGACTACTCAGAAATTCCTTGTACTTGAGATTGTGGAGTTGGGTACTCCATTGTATTTGTGATCTTTGTGATAGTGGAAGTAGCTAGAATCCTTCTGGGGAAGGCGGGGAGTAGAGCTGGGTGCTTGAACCTCGATAACATATCTTTGTGTTTGCGATTGGTTTACTTTTCCTTGTCATTACTTATTGCTTGAGATTGTCATTGCCATATTCATTTTCATTCATATTGTCAATCATTATCCCATACAACAAGGTTGCATTGCGCACCTCTAACTCATTTTACGAGGAAGCCGGAGGAAGGAGTTCAGAGCCCTTAATAGGGAATTCAGCTCTTAGTCTTGTTTTGGGAGATTGTTGCATTACATTTGCATCATATTTTTAAATTGCTCTTTGATTAGCATCATCACCTATTCACCCCCCCTCTAGGTGATTTTCAATGGTATCAGAGCTAGGACTCTAGGTTTTGGCTTAACATCCATAGAGAGATCCTTAAAATTTGCTAATCAACATTTCTCATTTCATTCATTCATCACTAGTAAACATGGCCGATAACATTAAATCCCCACCTAAATTTGATGGACTCAACTTCCCTATTTGGAAGGTTAGGATGACTATCTTTTTGCAATCATTAGGTAGTTTAGTGGCTAAGTCCTTGACCAAACCCTATGTAGCACCCGATAGTGATGAGAGCACATGGACCGACTTCAACTTTAGAGAATATGAGGCTAACTCCAAGGCCCAAAACTCCCTTTTAACCACCTTAAATGAGGATGACCTTACACGGGTAATTCATTGCCAATCCGCCTATGAGATTTGGCAACACTTATTGGTCACACATGAAGGGACTTCACAAGTCAAGAGAGCTAAGATAGATCTCTTGAGATCTCAATATGAATCATTCAAAAATGCTTGATGATGAATCTATTGATTGTATGATTACTAGATTCACTAAAATCACCAATGGTCTTTCTTCCTTAGGTGACGTCATCTCCAACGATCAAAAGGTGCGCAAATTGATTCGGGCTCTTCCTCCATCTTGGGAGATAAAGGCCACCACCTTGAAGGAATTGAACGACAAAGATGAGATGGACATCATTAGTCTCATTGGGAACCTAAAGACCCATGAGATGGAGAAGAAAGCAAGAGAAGAGGCCGCTCCAACTAAGAAGAAGTCCTTAGCTTTCAAGTCTTCATCCACTCTTGAAGACAATGAAGAAGATGAAGAAGAAGATGAGGAGCTCTCCCTCCTTGTGCGAAATGTCAAAAGGATATACCAGAGGAACAAGCTCAACTTTCGGAGAAAATTTGAAGGCAAAGAGGAGAGGAAAATTATATGCTACAATTGCCGAAAGCCCGGACACATCATGGCGGATTGCCCAGAATTCAAGAAGAAGATGACCTCCTCCTTCAAGCCAAAGAAATCGGAAGAAAAGAAAGCGTACAAGGCAACTTGGGATTCGGAAAGCGAGTCCGAGGAAGAGGCGGATGTAGCAAATATGTGTTTCATGGCAAAACACACCTATGGTAACCCCTCAACCCTTGATGATGAAGATGATGAATTAAGTAAGGAAGTTCTTTTACATGCTGTGTTGAACTTTCTGAAACTTATGATAACAAGAAAATTGAATGCTTTAAATTGCAAAAAGAAGTGTTGCTTTCTCAAAAATCAACTTGCTATGGTTTCTAAAGAAAAGGATGACATTTCTTCTAATCACTTCTATTCAAAATGAATTTAACGCCTACAAGGTTTCTGTAAGGCTAAATTTCCTATTGTTGATGAAAAAGAAATTTCTTCTTTAAAATCAAAATGGTGATTTCGAGAAAGTTTTGAAAGATTGTGCTTTTAACACTAAGAAACTTGAGGAAAATTTTCTAAAAAGCACACATCACATGCTAAGATTCTCATGCTCACACTACACTAACACTTCTCATGCTCATGCTCACAAAGCTCATGCTCATGCTCACAAAGCTCATGCTCACAAATCACACACCCATTATGCTTTTAAATATGGTAGAGTATATAGATGCACATATTGTGGTAAAAATGGACATTTAGCTAAGTTTTGTTATGATCAATTAAATAGATCCAATAATCTTGTTGGGTTCATGGCTCTAACCCTCAAGGACCCAAGAAAATGTGGGTACCAAAATCAAGTCCTAAATTGTTTGATGTAGGTACACACCAAGGCTCCAAGACGTAGGGAGCGGTGGTACCTTGATAGTGGTTGTTCAAGACACATGACGTGGGATATCAACAACTTTACAACCCTATCAAGGTACATGGAAGGTGGCTCCGTCACCTTCGGGGATGACTCCAAAGGAACTATCATCGGTATAGGTAACATTCAAATTGGTGCATCTCCTATTATTGAGAATGTTGTTTTAGTGAAGGTTTGAAACATAATTTGCTTAGTATTAGTCAATTCTGTGATCGTAGACTTAAAGTTGTTTTTGATGATACTTCTTGCAAGATTTTTGATATTAAATCCAATGATTGTATCTTACCGGTTTTCGTGATGATAATGTTTATATCATTGACATGCTTAATGTTGAGTGTTCTACTAAATGCTTAAATGCTTTTGATGAAAATTCGTGGCTTTGGCATAGAAGATTAGGACATGCATCTTTTGACAATCTTTCTAGGATTAATTCAAAGGAATTGGTGAAGGGTATACCTTGCTTGAAGTTTGAGAAAAATCGCATTTGTGGTGCGTGCCAACTTGGGAAACAAACCAAGTCTTCCTTCAAACCAATCAAGGATATCATGTCAACTAGGCCTTTAGAATTAATTCATATGGATCTTTTGGACCTACTAAAACTAAGAGTTTAAATGGTAGTAGATATGCATATGTTTTGGTTGATGATTTTTCCGTTTCACTTGGGTTTTCTTTTTGGAACACAAAGACCAAACCTTTTCTCATTTTAAGATTTTTCGAAAAAGGGTTGAAAAAGAAAAAGGTTTTCCGATTTGAAAATAAGGAGTGATAGAGGTGGTGAGTTTGTGAACCAACTCTTCATGACTTATTGTGATGAAAAGGGAATTAAGCATGAAATGTCTTGTCCTAGAACTCCACAACAAAATGGAGTTGTAGAAAGGAAAAATAGAACACTTCAAGAGATGGCTAGGACAATGATTAGTGAATATGACCTCCCTCAATATTATGGGCGAGGCCGTAAACACCGCATGCTATATATCCAACCGTATTTATTTGTGTAAAAATTCTTCCAGAACATCTTTTGAAATGTATCATTCTAGAAAACCTAATGTTGCTTATTTCAAAGTTTTTGGATGCAAATGTTTTGTTTTGAATACTAAAGAGAATTTGGGTAAATTTGATGCTAAGGCTTATGAAGCAATTTTTATTGGATATTCTACAACTAGTAAAGCTTATAGAGTATTCATTAGATCTTCACGTACCATTGAAGAATCCATGCATGTTAAGTTTGAAGAATCTAATGTGTTGTTGAGAATGTTGTAGTGATTGAACCATTAGGTGAAGACATGGAGAGACTATCCTTGAAGGACTCACCCGCTCAAGAAGAAAAGCTAGATTCAATTTGTGAAGTTCAAGAGGATAAAGAGGAAAGCTCTCAACCGCTTCCTAAAGCTTGGAGATACGCTACAAATCATCCTAAGGAGCTCATCTTGGGTGATGCATCTAAAGGAGTCACAACGCGCTCCAAACTCCATGACCTATGTGGTAACTTTGCTTTCATTTCTCATTTTGAACCCAAAGGCATTCTCGAAGCCGAGACGGACCCATATTGGTTGCTTGCCATGCAAGAGGAACTCAATCAATTTGAGCGCAACCAAGTTTGGCACCTTGTTCCTAAACCCCACGATAGACCAATAATTGGTACTAAGTGGATCTTTAGAAACAAGATGGATGAGTCCGGAAACGTCATTAGGAATAAAGCTAGGTTAGTGGCCCAAGGTTACACTCAAGTTGAAGGAATTGACTTTGAGGAGACCTTTGCACCCGTAGCACGGCTTGAAGCCATACGGATGACACTAGCTTTTGCATCTTTCAAAAATTTTAAAATTTTTCAAATGGATGTGAAAAGTGCATTTTTGAATGGTTTATTAATGAAGAAGTTTATGTTTCTCAACCTCCCGGTTTTATTGATCATGTTCATCCCGATTTTGTTTTTAAACTTGATAAAGATTTGTATGGATTGAAACAAGCTCCAAGAGCGTGGTATGAAAGGCTTTCTAGTTTTTTATTTCAAATGATTTTATTAAAGGCAAAGTAGACACAACTCTTTACTAAGCATGTTGATAATGACATTTTAATTGTGCAAATTTATGTTGATATATAATTTGGTTCTACTAATGAGCTGTTGTGCAAGGATTTTGAAAAGGTCATGCAACTTGAATTTGAAATGTCTTCAATGGGTGAGCTTAATTTCTTCCTTGGACTCCAAATCAAGCAATTGCAAGACGGAACCTTCATTAGCCAAGCCAAGTATGCAAAGGAGCTAGTAAAGAAGTTTGGCTTGAAGGATCAAAGGCTTGCAACACTCCAATGGCAACTACAACCAAGCTTGATAAGGATGATCAAGGTAAAAATGTTGATATTAAATTATATAGAAGCATGATAGGAAGTCTTTTATATTTAACGGCAAGTAGGCCGGATATCATGTTTAGTGTGTGTCTTTGTGCTAGATTTTCCTAAAGAGTCCATCTTATTGCGGTAAAACGCATTATTCGTTATATTAAGGGCACTATTGGAATGGGTCTTTGGTATCCGAAAACTAGAGATTTTTCAATGACTAGCTATTCGGATGCCGACTATGCGGGTTGTAGAGTTGATAGAAAGAGTACTAGTGGGACATGTCAATTTCTTGGTAATTGTCTTGTTCATGGTCCTCTAGGAAACAAAATTCCGTAGCACTCTCAACCGCCGAGGCGGAGTATGTTGCCGCAGGGGCTTGTTGTGCACAAGTCCTTGGATGAAACATACTCTCCTTGATTTTGATTTGCATTTGATCATATAAAATATTTTGTGATAATACTAGTACTATACACATGACTAAGAATGCAAATCAACATAGTAAGACCAAGCACATTGAGATAAGATATCACTTTCTTAGAGATCACTTTGAGAAATGAGATATAGATATTGATTATGTTTCCACGGATTTACAACTAGCCGATATTTTCACTAAACCACTTGATTTTGCTAGATTTCATTTATTTGTGAAGAACTTAATGTTTGTGTTATTGATTAAACATGTTTTTCATAAACCCTTTTGATATATGACAAAAAGGGGGGAGAATAAGTTTACAGGGACAAAAATAAGTTCATTTGGTCTTGGTTCCATATGAATTTATATGTTTTGATTTTATGAGTTTTATGAGTTTTTGTTGTGAGTCTTGTGTTTTATGAGAAACTCTTGTATTTTGTGTTTTATTAGTATTGTTTCAATTTGGTTTCAATTGGCATCAAAAGTATGGTTTTTGTTTTTTTAATAAATTCTTGTGTTTTTCATATAGCATAATTTGAGGGGGAGTCTTCTCCTCCCCCAATTTTTGTCTATAGCCTATTTGTTTTGTCATCATCAAAAAGGGGGAGATTGTTGGCCCAAGAGGTTACACTCTCTTGTTTTGTGTTTTGATGATGACAAACCAAATAAGAGCTATTTGGTACTAATGAATTTGTTCAAGATAAGTTTCAGGTTTTGTACCATGTTTGGAGACCATTGGCTTAACTGTTGCAAGAACTTCTAAGTTTCACATAGCAAGGAAGGCAAATTGCACAATCAAGGAAGAATCATAGAAGAGAAGGCACAAGCAAGGCATGGGATGGCTCGAAGACTTGAAGATGCTCAAAGAGTATTTAATCATTATATTTTTAGTTTTATAGTTTGTTAAAGAATAGTGGATAGGTTTGAAGCTCTATCACACACGTTTTTGCGCACATGTTTATTCCAAAATGTTTTCTTATAATTTATACAAAAACATTTTGTTTACAAGTTTTGGCCTACATATATATATTTGTGTTTTATACAAATCTATGTTCAAAACTATTTTTATCAAAATCAAAATCCCCTTTTATTTTTCTTCAAATCCTGATTTTGACCTGAGCCAGTCGACCGAACGGTCGACCGGACCTATGACAGGTTGGCCGGTCGACCGTCCCGGTCGACCGTGGCTCTGGCTGTGCACATATCTATGTGCACGTTGTATCGGTCGACCGACCGGTCGACCGAATGTAAGCATCTTTGCTCTCGGTTAGATTGGGTCGACCGGGCGGGTCGACCGATGGCCTGCAACGGTCACTTTTTTGAACTTGCGGTCGACCGACCGGTCGACCGACAGAGCCGTTTGAACAGTAACGGGCATTTTTTTTGAGCTGTTATTTTTGTCTTTTTCTCACTTAAGTGAGTTTAAATGACCTGTTTTGGGTTTAATACATTCTGATTAGCCTTAAAAATGTTTTATCTTCTAACCCTATCCCTCTCCTATAAATAGGGGTGTTGGGGGAGAGATTGGTTCACCTAATCATTACAAGAAAAATTCAAAAGTTTAAGGCATTCAAAAGAGCTTGATTTCTTGGTTTTGTGCTGAAATTCTCTCTCATTTTCTGAAGTGTTTTCAAGAATTCTCTGATTTCATTTTCTTTTCTCTTTTCACACAAGAGCTTCATTCCTACTCATTGTTCTCTAAGGACCTTTTGTAAGGGAAGAGACAATTGAAAGAGAGAGTTTTGTGGTCTTTTGACTACTCAGAAATTCTTTGTACTTGAGATTGTGGAGTTGGGTACTCCATTGTATTTGTGATCTTTGTGATAGTGGAAGTAGCTAGAATCCTTCTGGGGAAGGCGGGGAGTAGAGCTGGGTGCTCGAACCTCGAACATATCTTTGTGTTTGCGATTGGTTTACTTTTCCTTGTCATTACTTATTGCTTGAGATTGTCATTGCCATATTCATTTTCATTCATATTGTCAATCATTATCCCATACAACAAGGTTGCATTGCGCACCTCTAACTCATTTACGAGGAAGCCGGAGGAAGGAGTTCAGAGCCCTTAATAGGGAATTCGGCTCTTAGTCTTGTTTTGGGAGATTGTTGCATTACATTTGCATCATACTTTTAAATTGCTCTTTGATTAGCATCATCACCTATTCACCCCCCCCCCCCCCCTCTAGGTGATTTTCAGTGACATCACAGGCTATTTGGTTAAAGAGTTCTATTTCAGAGTTTTAGATTGTTGACTCAATCTCTAAGCCATTGATTATTTACTGGATAACTTTGCTGTAGTATGTTTTAGCCAAGAATAATGGGAGTGAAAGTCACAGTAAACACATCGATATAAAGTATTTAAAACTTCAAAATATGTGAAATCAAGCAGGGTGGCCATTGAGCATGTTAGTACTTGATTGATGATTGTGGATTCTTTGACGAAAGGATTTCTACTTAAAACATATAAGGAGCATGTTGAGCTTATGGGACTTTGTTCTGTTTTGTAGATTTGATGTAAATGAGATATCTTTTATACTTGTATTGCTTTTGGTCGATATGAAAACTCCATTTATTTCAAATTTGTCTTCTTATTCTCAGTTTGTATACATAAAGCTTAGATAATGACAATATGAATGTTTGAATATTAAATAGACCTTGAATGAGTATTTGGAAGCTCATTCATAAAGATAGGTCTCACATATTGTTCTCATTCAGATAAAAAGTTACATTGTAATACATGGAAGGTATTATTTGATTTTGGAGGACTTAACGCTATGATTCATGTGATCTAAACTCTTTTACTTAAGTATAAGAATATAGAGAAAATTTATTCATGTATTAATTTCTAAATTGATATTTGTTAAGTAATCTACGGGACAAGTGGGAGAGTGTTGGATGTTATTCTATTTAATAAAATAAAATAACTATTTTTCAGTTTATGTGGCCTGCTAGAAGTTAAAAAAAAAATCATCATTAGCAGTTATTTTTTCCTAAAATGTGGAGACACATTGTTTGGAGTTGTAATTACCCATCTACTCCTAATTTATTAGTCTTCCTTGAGAGAAAAAGACATTAAGAATATATTACAAATAATTAGAGGGATAAGGGTCTCTAGTTTACAAGAGAGCGTGTGAGTTCCATCATTACATGATATAAGGTTTTGAATAGACTAGTCAATGAATCCCAGATATTCCAGTGTTCTTGATTTTATTTCAATAGGGTTTTGAATTTGATTGTTATGACTGGAAATATAATCTATGACTTCCACTTTTATATTTTGTATTTTTGAAAAATTGCCAACAAATTCAGATAGAATGTTGGGAATTTGAAAAAGGATGACGGGGGAGATGCTTGCTGGAGCTGACCTTGCTATCATTTGTCACATGCTGACCGACTTTGTCGGGGTCGCTCGCTGGAGTCGCTCAAGTGTCTAGAAGAACAAGAGAGAAAGAGAGGTTGACGATGCAAAGTGTCGCATTGCTGTTGGAACTTAGAAACTAACATGGAAGAATTACTCTATTGATTTTTCTCATGTATGAGGTCCACAAATCTCATCATAACTTACTAAAAATTAATCTCAAGATGAAACGAATGATTCAAATTATTTCAGTGGTCATATCATGAAAATTATACCCCGAATCCCTCGTTAGAATCAAGTGCCGTTGATACCCTCTCTCGATTTAGAGCCTGTTTTACTTATAAAAAAAAAATCATTTGAGGAAACTGATAGTGGGACCTACTCGATTACCTTTTGTTGTGAAAATTTGCTGGTGAGACTCACGCTGTCATATTTTTCACTTATTTTCACTAATTTACAGTAAAACGAATTGAAAAAATCATTGACATTTTGCTGGCGTTAACGCTGTTAAGAAAAGTCCACATGTCTGTCCACCCCGTCAACTCCACCACCTAACGTTACTATGCACCATTAATAAGTTTACTATGCGCTGATGTAAGCGATGACGCAAGCGACTGCATAGTGCCCCCAAGGTTTTCCTATAAATAGGCCCTTCCTGATTCATTTCAATGTACACACAAATTCAGAAATCAATAAGAATTCCTACTTCTACTCTGCCTCTAAAATTCTCTGCTTTGGTGTTATATTCTCGGAGTTTTTACAACACGTTATCAGCACGATCACTCTAGTCTGTCCCCAGCCTCTACCTCCGTCAGCTCAGGGAAAAAGCCTACCACGTCAAGTCTCTGCCTCCATTAGCTTAAGGTAAAACTTGTCACGAGCCTCTGCTTCCATTGCTCAAGGAAGAGTCCTATCACAAGTCCCAGCTTCTACCTCTACAATCTCAAGGTAAAATTGGCAAGTTACTATACTTATGATATTCGTATAACACCACTACTATAATAAAAGGAGGCTCTGCCACCTATTTATAGAAATGTGATGTGATTACGAAAACTGAATTATTATACTAATTATATTCATATAACATCATTACTATAATGAAAGGAGGCTCTGCCACCTATTTATAGTAAAGTGATGTGATTATGCTATCTTTACTAACATCTAACTTGATGCTTGCGTGGATTAAACCCCAAGCTTCTAACATTATATATTTTATTATTCTACTATTATATCTGGACAAACACCCACTGAAAGGTTTACCGAGTAGCGTGGTGTGCCAATATTTATTTCAATAATTACTGCTTTATTAATTATGCCTGCAAAACACCCACCAAGTAGAGTGGCGTGCATATATTATAGCTCGTAAATATATATAGTACAATGCATTTATTTTACCATTTCCTTAATTACAATATTTAATTATATAAAATCTAAATTGTTTTTCTCTCTCCCCAAACGGCTAAAAACCCCCAACGGCTATACCCCCAACGGCTAAAAAACCCCCAACGGCTATAATCCCCCAACGGCTATTAACCCCAACGGCTGTAAACGGCTGTTTTTTTTCTCCTATAAATTGGTGAGTTCTCAACCACACAACTCACTCCTCAATCTCTCTTCATTCTAAAAATTTTCATCATCTCTAGAAGCTTTGCGTTCGAGTTTTTTTCGCATGATGCTTAGTCCAGCTTTGATGTTTCTTATTGCCGTCATCATCATCAACACTTCTATCGTTTTTCTTGGAGACATGGATCCAAGTGAATTGTACCCGTATTTTTTTATTTTAATGTTCACTTTTCCTCTTCTACTTGTAGCTATTATGGTTGACATGCAAGTTTTCTTTGAGAAATAAAAATGTTGTGATTCTAATTATTTTTATATTTTGTTATAGTTATCACCATGTCAAACTTTGCAAAGCTTGAGTTCATTCCACTTGATATCACGGGGAGAAATTATATGTCTTGGGTTATTGATATTGAGATACATCTTGAGTCAATGGGTCTCACTGAGACCATTAAAGAAATAAATTCTACGTCGTCACAAGATAAGGCAAAGGCGACAATCTTTATCCGTAGACATCTTGATGAAAGTCTAAAGTGTGAATATCTCACTGTTAGAGACCCAAGTGCTTTATGGAAAAATCTCAAAGAAAGATTTGATCATCAAAAGGAAGTTATACTCCCTGCCACCCGTGATGAATGGAATGCTTTGCGCTTCCAAGACTTTAAGAAAGTTAGCGACTACAACTCTGCAATGTTCAGAATAGTATCCCAGTTGAAATTCTGTGGGGTAGATATCACAGATGAAGAAATGTTGGAGAAGACTTACTCCACATTTCATGCATCTAATATAACACTGCAACAACAATATAGGTTGCGTGGCTTTAAGAAATATTCTGAACTAATTTCATCTCTTCTTGTGGCAGAGAAAAATAATAAACTTTTGATAAAAAATCATCAGTCCCGTCCTACTGGTTCAGCAGCATTTCCAGAAGCAAATGCTGCATTTTCTAAAAATTTTGGACAAGGATATAATTATGGCCGTGGCGGTGGACGTGGTCGTGGTCGTGGCCGTGGACGTGGCCGTGGACGCGGTCGAAGTGGTTTTTACAACCATTCACAGAATAACGCGATCCACAAGAAGCATCATGTGGAAAGACATGAAAAAGGAAAAGATGTTCGTGAAAGTTCTCTTCGGAATCCTGAAGATTCCTGTTACAAATGTGGCTCCAAAGGACACTGGGCTAGAGTGTGCCGAACACCGGAGCACCTTTGCAAGCTCTACAAAACATCCTTGAAAGGAAAAGAGAAGAAGTGAATTTCACTGAACATGATGATCCTATGGATGATTCAACTCATCTTGATGCTTCGGATTTTACTGATGATTTTGTTGATCTTCCTATCCATCATGATATTGGTGATAATTAGACATATGATTGTATTATTATACTTTGTTATTTGTAATTTTCAAATCTATCTTTGAATGAAATATTTCACTTAATATGTTTCAAATTTTATTCTCACCAAATTATTTATTTTTTTGCATAAAGCTTGATATGGATTATTCTAATGATGAAGTCAAGACCAAAAGTGGAGAGATTTGTATACCGGATAGCGGTACAACACATACTATTCTCAAACATAAAAGGTACTTCTCTGAATTAAAACCAACAAAGGCAATCATCAATACAATATCAGGTCCTGTAGACTTGATGAAGGGACTGGTAAAGCCAGCTTCATATTGCCAATGGAACAAAGTTTTTCATAAAAGATGCTTTGTTTTCACCAAAATCCAAAAGAAATTTGTTGAGTTTTAATGATATATATCTTCATGGATATGATACTCAGTCTGTAACTGAAGAAAATGTGAAGTATATGTATCTTACTACTTATATATCAGGTAAGAAGTACATACTAGAAAAAACTATCAAAGCTTTCCTCAGGATTGCATTATACATATATAAATGTGATAGAATCACATATGGTAGTTAAAGAGGATACAGAGACAGTAACTCTGTGGCATGATCGTTTAGGTCATCCTGGTTCAATGATGATGCGAAGAATTATTGAGAATTCACATGGACATACATAAAGGGCCAGAAGATCCTTCAAGTTAGTAAAATCCATGTGAGGCTTGTTCTCTAGGAAAATTAATCACAAGGCCATCACCAGCTAAAATAAAAACAGAATCACCTACATTCCTTGAACGTATCCAAGGTGATATCTGTGGGCCTATACACCCATTGTGTGGACCATTTAGATATTTTATGGTATTGATAGATGCCTCTAGTAGATGGTCACACGTTTGTTTATTGTCAACTCGCAATGTGGCATTTGCGAGATTTCTTGCTCAGATAATTAGATTAAGGGCACAATTTCCTGATTATACAATCAAGAGAGTTAGACTTGACAATGCTGGTGAGTTTACGTCTCAGGCGTTTAATGATTATTGTATGTCTATTGGAATAGTTGTTGAACATCCTGTTGCCCATGTACATACACAAAATGGTTTGGCTGAGTCGCTGATTAAGCGCCTTCAACTTATTGCTAGACCATTAATAATGAGAACAAAGCTTCCTATTTATGTATGGGGTCATGCAGTTTTACATGCTGCAGCATTAATTCGCATCAGACCAAGTGCATATCATGAGTACTCCCCTCTACAATTAGCATTTGGTCAAGAACCAAATATTTCCCATCTTAGAATTTTTGGTTGTGCGGTATATGTACCAATTTCTCCACCACAACGTATAAAGATGGGTCCTCAAAGGAGACTGGGAATATATGTCGGCTATGAATCTCCTTCTATTATAAGATATCTGGAGCCTAAAACCGGTGATGTTTTTACGGCTCGATTTGCCGATTGCCACTTCAATGAGGCAATTTTCCCAGCATTAGGGGAGAAAAGAAACAGCTGGAGAAGGAGATTACATGGAGTGAACCATCCTTATGCATCTTGATCCTCACACAAGACAATGTGAGACAGAAGTGCAAAAGATTATCCATTTACAAGAAATAGCAAATCAATTGCCAGATGCGTTCACTGATACAAAAAGAGTGACTAAATCATATATACCAGCTGTAAATGCTCCTGCTCGGATTGAAATCCCAAAAGGACAACCCGAGAATGAAGTCACTCATGAGTCTAAGACACGCCTGAAGCGTGGTAGACCAATCGGTTCCAAAGATAAAAATCCTCGAAAAAGAAAAGGAGCAGATAAGCACGATGACCCCAATGTGTAAGAATGTGTTCCAGAAGAAACACAAAATAAGTAAGAAAGTGTTCCAGAAGAAACACAAAATAAGACAAATCAAGAGATGAAAATCCTGAAGATATAGAAAATCATGAAATCTCTATTGATTATGTCAATACAGGAGGATTATGGAATCGCAATAAGATAGAAAATATAGATGAAATATTTTCCTATTCCGTAGCATGTGATATTGTTAACGGAAGTGAGAATCCTGAACCAAGATCCGTCACTGAATGCCAAAATAGACCTGATTGGACAAAGTGGAAAGACGCTATACAGGCTGAATTGAGTTCGCTTAATAAGCGCAAAGTATTTGGGCCTATTATCCTCACGCCTAAAGCCGTGAGGCCAGTAGGATACAAATGGGTCTTTGTACGAAAACGCAACGAGAAAAACGAGATTGTAAGGTATAAAGCTCGACTTGTTGCTCAAGGTTTTTCGCAAAGACCTGGAATTGATTATGAAGAAACGTATTCTCCAGTAATGGATGCAATTACGTTAGATATTTAATCAGCCTAGCTGTTTCTAAAAATTTAGAAATGCGTCTTATGGATGTTGTTACAGCTTATTTATATGGATCGCTTGATAGCGATATTTATATGAAAATCCCTGAAGGATTTAAAATGCCTGAAGCATTAAGTTCAAAACCCAAAGAATTATATTCGATCAAATTGCAAAGATCGTTATATGGGTTAAAACAATCAGGGCGCATGTGGTATAATCGCTTAAGCGAGTATTTATTAAAAGAAGGATATGTAAATAATCCTATATGCCCATGTGTTTTTATAAAGAAAACAACATCCGGATTCATTATCATTGCTGTATATGTTGATGATTTAAATATTATTGGGACTCACAAAGAGATCCTAGAAGCAATGATATATTTAAAGAATGAATTTGAAATGAAAGACCTTGGAAAAACCAAATATTGTATTGGTTTACAGATTGAGCACTTTCAAAGTGGAATACTTTTGCATCAATCAAATTATACTGAAAAGGTCTTAAAACGCTTTAACATGGATAAAGCAACCCTTTGAGCACTCCAATGGTTGTTAGATCATTGAATGTGGAAAAAGATTCATTTCGTCCTCGCGAAGATAATGAAGAGGTTCTTGGTCCTGAAGTACCATACCTAAGTGCAATTGGAGCTCTTATGTATCTAGCTAATTGTACCCGACCAGATATATCATTTGCTACTAATTTATTAGCAAGATTTAGCTCATCTCCTACACGGAGACATTGGAATGGTATTAAACATGTATTTCGTTATCTTCGAGGAACAACTAACTTTGGTTTGTTTTATTCCAGAGGATCAAAACAAGAAATAACTGGTTATGCAGATGCAGGTTATTTGTCAGATCCACATAAAGCCAAGTCTCAAACAGGATATGTATTCACATGTGGAGGTGCAGCGATCTCTTGGCGTTCACAAAAGCAGACACTTATTGCCACTTCTTCTAATCATGCTGAAGTCATAGCACTCCATGAAGCAAGCCGAGAATGTGTATGGCTAAGGTCTGTAACTCAACACATCCAAGAAACTTGTGGGTTACCAGTCAACAGAGATCCAACAATACTGTTTGAAGACAATGCTGCATGCGTCGCTCAAATGAAGGAAGGTTTCATCAAAAGCGACCGTACCAAGCATATACCCCAAAGTTCTTCTCATTTAGCCAAGAGCTTGAAAAGGATAAGCAAATTACTATTCAGTATATCCGATCAAGTGATAATGTGGCAGATTTCTTTACAAAGGCACTTCCCCCTACAACTTTCAGAAAGCTTATTCATGATATTGGGATGCGTCATAAGCGAGATTTATGAAGAAGAACTACTCATGTCAACTTGAGGGGGAGCTTACGTGGCTGCACTCTTGTTCCCTTACTATGGTTTTGTCCCACAGGGTTTTCCTGGTAAGGTTTTTAACGAGGCAGCATAGAACACGTATACAGAGATGATGTACTCTTTTTCCCTTCGCTATGGTTTTGTCCCACTGGGTTTCCTAGCAAGGTTTTTAATGAGACATCATGTATGGTGGACAGCCAAGGGGGAGTGTTAAGAAAAGTCCACATGTCTGTCCACCCCGTCAACTCCACCCCTAACGTTACTATGCACCATTAATAAGTTTACTATGCGCTGATGTAAGCGATGACGCAAGCGACTGCATAGTGCCCCCAAGGTTTTCCTATAAATAGGCCCTTCCTGATTCATTTCAATGTACACACAAATTCAGAAATCAGTAAGAATTCCTACTTCTACTCTGCCTCTAAAATTCTCTGCTTTGGTGTTATATTCTCGGAGTTTTTACAACAAATGCCACTTTTTGATTTTCTGAGAATTTCAATCAAAGATGATTTCATAAAATAGAAGAAACTAATAATAAAATTCACTGTATCCATCTTTCCAAACCCACTTCCCACCAAATAATCATGACCTCAGTGGACTGACCCACGAGCGGGCAGGACTATAACAGGGAAATAACATGTGCATCGATTACCCGCCACACGCCGTGTGCGTGCACATAAAAAATTGTTTAACAAAAATATTAAACATTTACGACCTCTGCCACTCCCTTTATCCTTCTATATGACAATTTAGCAACGAATGAAGTCATAGAACCATAAGAGATCTAGACACACAGATGGATTGCAGTGCGAGAGCAGAGCAGCCACACGCCGTGTGCGTGCCAGCCCCAGCCCAGGGCCACATGAACGCTATGCTCCAGCTCGCCAAGCTCCTCCACTGCAGAGGCTTCCACATCACGTTCGTCCACACAGACTCCACCTACAACCGAATCCTCGCCACCTCCGGCCCTTCCTCTCTCGCCGGCCTCCCTGGCTTCTGCTTCGACGCCATCCCTGATGGCCTGCAGAGCTCCGATCCCGTCAAGGCTGAAGAGCTCTCGTCCCTGTGCGACACCGTGCGGAACAGCCTGGCCAAGCCTTTCGGGAACTTCTGAAGAGGCTCAATGAATCAAGAGGCCCCAAGGTCAGCTGCATAGTGTCTGATACTTTCTCCATCTACACGCTTGAGGTCGCGGCCGGCCTTGGGATACCTCATGTGTCCTTTTGCTCGGTGAGCGCTTGTAGCTTCTGGGATTCTTCAAGTATGAAGAGCTCATGGAGAAAGGCATCATCCCACTCAAAAGTAAGTATATGATCATTAAGTGGTAAGAAAAAACTTGAAACAAAGATTTCAATTTTTAATTTCCAATTAGAATTTTTATGCTTAAGGATTGATTTGATTAGCCAGGAAGATGTATAAATGATAAAAATAACTCTAGGTTCAAGATGGCAAAACAAATACTTTCTATAGGGTGACATGTTTTATTTTCTATTATTTTTTTTAATTATTTTTCAGTAACATTGTCCGTAATCTTGAGTTTTAGACTTTCTATGACCCCGCTTCTCGTTTTAGAAGTGAGCAATTTTTTAATTGCCTGGGTTCTTTCATCTGTCCTAAAATTGGAGGACTGTTCAAAGTCGATAATTTTAACCTAATTTTAACCATGCATTACCTTATGAATACATAAATACATGATTTAATTTTAGAGTAGATGAGAATATCCAAATTCTCCTTTAATTTAATTAATCCATCTACTTTACTACGGATGTACTAAAATAATTAGTGGTATATGTATGCACATTTATATGCTGTTCATTTATGGCAAGTTATGAAATTCCACAAACAGAGAGATAATGTGTTGGATCGATATAATAGAACAAAATTGTGAGTGGTCATCGTATGTTGTCTCTTGTCATAATAGAACAAAATTGTGTGTTTGCCATTGTTTGTTGTCTCTTTGGTCCATTTTTTATCAGAAAATTTGCACCACAAATGACAATTCTCCAACCAGTGAAGTTATCCAATTTGATGCTGTCTCTTGTCCTCACTGAAGCCATTTGATGGAATATTAACCACACCTCGCAACACTTACGTACTTTTTTTTTGTGTGCCTATTAGACTTCCGTGTACAAATTGTCTGTGACTAAATATGCTAGCCATGTTTTCTTGAATGAGATCTTTTTGATCCACGTTTGCTGTTTGGTTGGTAATCAGGTGAAAATGACCTTAACAATGGATATCTTGACACTTGCACTGATTGGATACCTGGAAAGAACATGCGCCTCAGAGATTTTCCAAGTTTCGTTCGAACCACAGATCCAAATGATCCCATCCTCAACTTCTGCAAAGATGAATCTCAAAATGCTCGCAAAGCCACTGCGATAGTGTTTAATACTTTTGATGAGTTGGAAGCCTCAGTTCTTCATGCATTGTCATCTGTACTCCCACCAATCTACGCTGTTGGTCCTCTAAACTTAATGTGCCGCCAAATTAGCAATGAGTCACTGAAAGCCATTAAGTTTAACTTGTGGGAAGAAGACTACAGTTGTTTAGAGTGGCTGGACAGAAAAGCTCATGAATCAGTAATATATGTGAATTTGGGAGTCTAACAGTTATGACCAGCAACAGCTAATAGAGTTTGCATGGGGGTGGCTAATAGCGGCCACAACTTCCTCTGGGTGATGAGGCCTGATACTGTGACTGGTGATCCAGCTGCCTTACCTGAAGAATTCTTCTCAGAGATCCGCGAAAGAGGATTAGTAGTAAGCTGGTGCCCGCAAGAGAAAGTGCTCATGCACCCATCAGTCGGCGGATTCATGACGCATTCTGGGTGGAATTCTACGATGGAGAGTATAAGTGAGGGAGTTCCGATGATCTGTTGGCCCTACTTTGGCGATCAGCCAACAAACTGCCGATATGTGTGTAATGAGTGGGGACTTGGACTGGAGATCAATAATAATGTTAAGAGAGAGGTGGTGGAGAGACTTGTCAAAGAATTATTGAGAGGGGAAAAGGGAATTGAGATGAGAAAGACGGCATTAACGTGGAAACAAAGTGCAATTAACGCAACTAGACCGGATGGAAAGTCTTATCTAAATTTAGAGAGAGTAATCAGGAGGTTCTCCAGAAGAAGGAACATGATTATTTGACTGCGTAAGTATTAGGATCCTCTCTACTTTTTGAGAGAAGTGTCTTGCAGGTTTTATCGATTTGTATTCATACTAGAAAGGTTGAACCTACATACGTTCTTAAGTATTATTTCGATCTGTTTTTAGTAGTGAAAGAGAAAAAGCACACACAAACACAACATAAGCAAAAACTTTATTAGATGCCAGTGTATTTTTGTATTAGCATTATAATCACCAAAGTCAATATTTTTTTGTATTTGCACCTTAGTGAGGCCTCTAAAAAAATATGTACAATCTTAAGAGATAAATCTAAATTGAAACTAAAATTACCATCTGAACTCCAAACACATTGGTCACATTACAATTGAAGGTTCATGTATGTTGCCCAAACCCAAAGAATACAATGCTCAGTACACATGAATTCACCCAACCTTCTGAAATTTTATAATGACACTTCAAGTAAAAAGCCTTAATTAAAAATTAAGAAACCAGCTCTCCATCTCTAATTCCAAACAAATTTTTCCTGCGACCCTGAATGAGAAGCATATAATCAGCGAAAATATTTTATATTAACAAAAAGAAATAAGAAAATTGCTGTCTTAATTTACCTTCAAGAGCTTTAAATCAAATCTTCTGATTGAACTTGGGAAAATGAGCTGCAATCTGATTGATGAGTGTAATATATATATATATATATATATATATATATATATATATATATATATATATATATATATATATATAGTGAGTTGATCCCCTAAGAACGGTTCTCACAAATTCATGTGAGAACTTTCACGTGGGCCGTCAAATCTGATAGAGATCTAGTTTTATTTGATTTGATCTATCAGATCCGACGACCCACGTGAAAGTTCTCACAGAAATTCGTGAGAACCGTTCTTAGAGGATAAGCTCCCTATATATATATATATATATATATATATATATATATATATATATATATATATATATATATATATATATATATATATATATATATATATATATATATATATATATAGAGAAATGTATATCAGCCGACGGCTGAGAGACCTTCTCAGCCTGCGGTGACGTGGCACATTATTACCACACTAGAAAGGATGCTCCGCCTATTGAAACAGTTTAAATTACTAAATGCCCCTGCGGTAAAAGAAAGTGGATCTGTAGTTTATTATTTTTTATATTTCTGACGTTAGTCAATATTGTCACAATTATCTTTTATGACTGCGGCCAAACAACGACCAATTTCATCAAATCACGAAACTAATTTGAATGCTTCTTTATTAATTTTTCAATTGAAATTTACTAATTTGAAATTTACTGATTTTTGTTTACATTTTTCGCATATAATATATAAATTATTATTATTTTTTTAACATATTGAATGCATACAAGGACTGCGACTATGATCGCAGTGCTTAACGAGAGCAAGTCGTCGACGTTTTTTTTTTTGCTAGATTAAATGTAATAACGGTGACTAAGAATTAATACTATAATCGTAGTTTACGTATTATTTTAAATATTTGGTCTTCACTGTGACTGTTATCTCAGCCGCCTAAAAACTATTAAATTTTTTTTTACATATAGCATGTGATCAAGGACTGCGACTATGGTCGCAGTACTCACGACAGCATTTTTTATGGATGAATTTTTTTGCTAAGTTAAAATAATAACGGTGACTAAGGACTGATACTATAGTCGCAGTTTACGTATGATTTATATATTTTCTCTTCACTGTAACTGTTGTCTCAGCCGCCTATAAACTATGAATTTTTTTACTTATTGCATGCGAAGTAGGACTGCGATTATGGTCGCAGTGTTTAATGGCAGCAGTCGCAGTTGTAATTTGTGTATACAGTGAAATATACTGATTTGAGAAGACTGCAATCATGTTCGCAGTATTATCTGTTTATATAGTTTTAATTTTGGACTACGATCATGGTACCTGTTTTTAACTTTATTGAATGCAAAACGATCAAACTGTTTATGACTGGATAGCGACCGTGGTCGCAGTTTCATATGTAATTATTATATGAGTACTGCGACCATTATCGCAGATAAGATGCAGAAATAATAACTATACGGTTATACTTTATATGTATTTAAAAAATATGAAAGATTATTTTATAGATAGAAGTAAATTTTATTTATAACATAATATGGTCAGAAAGAGACCTTACAAAAAAAGAGCATTAAAAGCTCTTAAAAGAAAAAAAATAACGTTGAATATCAGAAGATCAGAAATCTTAATTAGGAAATCTTAATCCTCGTCATCATCACCATCATAAGCAGATTCGTCGTCTTCATTCTCCTCATCTTCCTGTTCATCACTTATTTCCTCATCATCTTCCTTTTCTTGAGGGTTTTTTTGTTCATCGATAAACTCCCAGAATAGATCGTCTCTATCAAGCTCTTCGTCCGATCCGTGTCGAGAAAGCGAGCCTCCAGCATCAGAGGACATGCTTTCATCAAGCATGTCTCTGTCAAGTGGCAGAGAAATAATTTCCTCCTCACTAAGCGCCATGAAAACTTTATCATCCTCATGAAGAGGAGGATCAGTTAAAATATTATTTGATGTAGTGAGATAGTCAAAAGGAGTGAAGTCCAGACTGTATCAGATTCACTAGAATACCCTAAGAAAGAGGACCGGTAGGGGAATAATTAAAGTTGAAATCTAAGTGTTCAGAGGAAGAAGATGGGGAAGACATGATTCAAGAATGAATTATTTTTCTGAAAGTTTTTGAAATCAAATTGAAAAGAAGAGAAAAAAATATAGTTTTTAGATATGAGATAATATATTAGTTACAAGCACTATATAAAGTCAATAATGTGAAAGAATATGAATAGTAATAATAATTGTTATAGGTGACGGTTGAGTATTGGAAGAAGTGGTAAAAAAATTAAATATTTAATTGAAGAGTTATGGGGAGAATCCGAGGAGTTCCTTTTTTCCAGAGGTTTAATACGTGAAATACAAATTAACTTTTTATAGAATGTTTTTCCTATATCTTTAGATTACGTATGGTGCACATCTTTCCTTTATCGAGATTAATATTAGTGCATCTCTTTTTTCGAGACTGTTGTTGTATCACGGTAGATAGAATATTAATTATTTCAGTTAATTCAGTGTAATTAATATATTTATAAGATGTGATATACGCGAACTGATCTCAGGGTCGCATGGCTAATCTACTTTGTAAAATTATCAAAAATCTGTTACATAAGACATGCGAAAAAAGATTGCAACTTTGGTCGCAGTGCTGAACGAGGTAGCAGTGTTGAACGATAGCATGTTTCGTCTGTTATTTTTATGCGAATAAGGAATGCGACTAGGGTCGCAGACGTGATATAAAAAGGAATGCGATTAGGGTCGCAGACGTGATATAAAAAAGTTTTGTTATACTATGACTGCGACTAGTGTCGTAGTATTCATATAAAATTGAAAGTATATTGTATTAAGTTTGCGACCATGGTCGCAATGCTCGAAAGTTTTATTATACTGTGACTGCGACTATGATCGCAGACTTTGTAAAATGGTCAGAATTCTGTTACATAAGGCATGTGAAAAAAGACAACGTCTGTCATCGGAGTGCTGAACGATATCATGTTTCATCTGTTATGAATTTTTTGTGTTTAAGGAATGTGAAATAATTAACCATTGTATTTCATTAATTTTTACACTGTACATTTGTAATAGAAAATCAATATACGGTTGCCCCACATTAAATTTCATTTTTCTATTTATTTTAGTTTCTTTTATTAAACCTATATGAGTTGAAAATAACATGAAATAAAATAATATAAAAAATTAAATAAAAAACAATAGTTTTTTTATATTTCAAACATGTTTTTTACTTTTCAATGATACTGTTTATTTCATATTATCTTGATCCAAATGTTTTCTATTATATTTTCGATGTAGTAGAATTAAGAATTTATAACTGTAGATATATTCAGCTGAAAATTCTTTAGGTAAATTTTGTTTGTGGATGAGTTTATACTAGTTTAGAAGTAAAAAAGGGGTATTTTTGTCAATTTGATTCACGATTGTTTATGCGGGATTTTTTTTAATTTTTTTTGCGCCTACACTTTGAGGCCGATATGTGGTATATATTTAGCCACGTCACTGCCAGCTGAGAAACTCTCTTAGCCGTCGGCTGAGGTACAGTAACCCCATATATATATATATATATATATATATATATATATATATATATATATATATATATATATATATATATATATATATAGCCGATGTGGGACAATTTGTTCGACCAAAATCCCAACAATATATATATATATATATATATATATATATATAGAGAGAGAGAGAGAGAGAGAGAGAGACTTGTAACCTTCCAAAAGGATTCGAGCCCGGATCCTTCCCACTCAAATTCAACCCTCCGACATTCGAATACAAGATCCACTCCGTTGAAGTTAATCTATATTATTTCAAGTATCTATAAACCAAAAATCAAGTGTTTATAATACTTTTTGCCTATCAATCAAGCAACGCAAAATGGACGGCCGAAAGCAGTCAGTTGGTTAGATCTATGTCTTTAGACATACAAATTCTTAATCTAGCCATTTCATTATGATCTAAACATTTAAAAACCCCAACAAACTAATTAGTTTCAAATGATTTACACCGTTTAAACTAACAACTCACTATTTAGGTCGTCCATTTTCCCCTACTTGATGGATGGGGAAAAAAGTATTCAAAACACTTGATTTTTGATTATAGATACTTGAAATAATATAGATCAACTTCAACGGAGTAGATCTTGTATTCGAATGTCGGAGGGTTGAATTTGAGTGGGAAGGATCCGGGCTCGAATCCTTTTGGAAGGACACAGGGGGGTGTGTGTGTATTAGACTTGTATCATTCCGGACGAATTCGAGCACGAATCCTTCTCACTCACATACCAGCATCAGGCATTCGAATACAAGATCCACTCCATTGAAGTTGATCTATATTATTTCAAGTATCTATAAACCATAAATCAAGTATTTTGAATACTTTTTTGCCCATCCATCAAGTGGCATAAAATGGATGGCCAAAAGTAGTGGGTTGGTTAGATCTGTGTCTTTAGACATATAAATTCTCGATCCGGCCATTTGATTATGATCTAACATTTAAAAATCACTACAAACCAAAGGTTTCAAATAGTCTACACATTAAATTCACTATCTAGACCATCCATTTATATATATATATATATATATATATATATATATATATATATATATAATATATAATATATATATATATATATATATATATATATATATATATATATAATATATATGGGCTTACTGTACCTCAGCCTGCGGGCTGAGAGAGTTTTCTCAGCCTGCGGGCGTGGCAACATCACCGCCCCACATCTGTTAAAAAATTTGGCGGACAAAATCCTGTAAAATCCCGCCCAATTTAATGCCAGTCACCTCAACATTGTATTTTCCGAAAATACCCTCCATCACAACCTTTTACCTTATTGTAAAAAAATTGTCTTCCAAAAAAAATTTACAGCTCTAAAACTTCAACCGGCGGTTCTGATCCAATTAGTTCTTTTCCTTCAAAAATTCATCCGTTTTGAAAAAAAAATATTTGCAACTGATGGCGCCTAAGAAATCATCCGTCGAAAAAGGTACTACAAATTGATATTTTCAAAAAATTTTAGGGTTTTGTGTATTTTAATAGTTTTAAATTTTTCAAGATTTATTTCTGAAGTCGCATGTTTTTTTAAATTTTTTTAAATATTGGAAACATGGTCGCAATTACGAAAGAGATTTTCAAACTTTAGACGATAAAGGTCCTATTTTTTGAAAGTTTTTATTATTTACTTCTATTTTTACTGTGTCGCAGTTCAGATCTGTGCGACTTTTGAAATTTTTTTTTTACCTTTCCTTGTAGATGAATGTGACGTAGGTCGCAGTATATGAAATTTACTTTTTTTTTCTCACATACTGACGACATGGGGTCGCAGTTGTTTAAATAAGAGTTGTAGTCTCAAGTCTTCACCAAGGTCGCAGTTTATTTTAAATAAATGTTTTTATCAAACTTGTGTCGCAGTTGTTTCTTTTTGAACTGTAGTCTTATGCGACCTTGGTCGCAGTGTTGGCCCTGGTCGCAGTTGTTCTGATTGCACTGTAGTCCTATGCGATCTTGGTCGCAGTGCGACCTTGGTCGCAGTACATGTAGTGCGACCCTATATTGCAGTGTAGTCCTGGTTCTAGTTGTTTTTTTTTTGCAATGCATGACTGCGACTGAGGTCGCAGTTTATTAAAAACAAATATGCTTTTTATTCCTTATAATTTTTAAATAATCATTGGTCTAAAGTGTTTAATTTTTCTTCCTACGTAGGTAAACAACAGATACAGGTTCGTCCTCTGAGATCAAGCATAAAACTAACGTGCCAGTTAATGAAGAAATTAAAAAGTACATACACCTGATTTCCGAGAGGCGATGAAGAATACCCCATTGGCCCAATCTTCATGGCGTTCTACAATGAAGAATTTGGGGCTGAGAAAGCTCTAAAATCAAACGTTACCGTACTGCGTATTTTAGACCAGTATGACAGGAATACAAGGATCTTTACAATTGGGGCAAAGAGATTGAGTTAACAGTGGAGGATGTT
Organism: Agave tequilana; assembly: GCA_038442645.1. NCBI lineage: Eukaryota > Viridiplantae > Streptophyta > Magnoliopsida > Asparagales > Asparagaceae > Agave > Agave tequilana. The sequence continues at coordinate 35,583 of JAVJIF010005873.1, read as the reverse complement.
GCCCTTACTTTTGGTCTACCTGTCAATAGGTAGATTTTGTGATGAATAAGACATGTACGCTGAAAGATAGAGGGTTATAAAACATTTTTTCCCCAATATAAAGAAGATCACAAAAGTATCTATTGAAGATGCTTTGGATAATCTTCTTGTCAAGAGAAGGAGGAGGGATATATTAGATGTGACACAGGATGAACAATTTGAGCAGCAAATGTCTATGAAGGAAATTATAAGAGACATAAATAGACTTGCAGCTCAAGACTTTACCACATTAGTCATCCTATACATGTCGGCCACTCTTTTCTTCTCTGGCAGTAAATGCACGGTGCCGTGGTATATTGTGGAACAGATTGCCAATATGCAACTGATCAGGACAATATGCTGGGCAAAAGCTGTTTGGCAATTCCTGATTGACTCAATGGACATCTTCAGGCAAACACGTACGAGCTGCAAGGATGCTCCGTGCAAATTATTGTAAGTAGAAATCTCAAATTTGGCCAACATTGTATGAAATTTACCCATAAATTGAGAAAATTTGTGGAAACTAATTTAATTTTTAATTTTTGCAGTATTGGCTGTGTGAGAGGGCACCTATTTTTGAGCAGAGGTCTGGTTTGGAGGAAAAAACCCCACGCGCAGTAAGATGGGACCTCCAAAATATTGGCAGATCTCTACTTGAAGTTGATCTAAAAAGATTGACAGTAATATTGTAAGTTAAACTTCTTTTTATATATAGTACAAATAAAATGCGACCATAGTCGCAGTATGGAGCTGCAACTTTCGCAGTTCGTTTTCTGCCTGACAAATAATGTGCGACCTTGGTCGCATTCTCTTGAAAATACCCTTTTCAACAGAAATGCGACCATGGTCGCAGTGTTGAGCTGCATATCTTGGCAGATAAATTTATGCACGACAAAACATACTGCGACCATGGTCGAATTCTTATCCAAAAATATTTCATAAATAAACTGCGACCATGGTCGCAGTATCATTATTTCATTGTTTTATTTTTAGCTTACCTTTTTCTGTTTATTTTCAGATTTTGAGTCGAATGGCCAACATCTCTAATGATGAAAAAAATATGGTTGGCCTTCCTGTTGAAGGGGAAGAGGATGAGGAAGAAGAAGTAGCAGAAGATGAAGGTGAAGATGAAGGTGAAGAAAAAGAAGAAGAAGAAGGTCAAAGTGAAGGAGATGAAGGAGGCCATACATGTAATGAGGCTGACATCCCGGCGGAAAAGGAGCCAGAACCGGCTGAAACGAGTGAGCAAGAACCAATTTTTGAAGGTTATTTGCCACCTCCACCGGATGTTCAAGCAGCAGAAATAAAACGATTGAGGTCTGCAAATCAGCACTTGAGAGATTATGTTTCTCAGCTTGAAAAAAAGATTGAAAATATGGAGACTGAGAAAAGACTCAAGGCTGAATTAAAATTAAAAAGTAGAGAAAAAAGAGAGAAGAAAAACCAAAAAAGGCAACAGGAGAATAGAAGAAGGGAAGAGGAGGAGAATAAAAGGAGGAAGAGGGAAGAGGAAGAGAAAGAGAAGGAGAAGAAGAGGGAAGAAGAGAAGGAAAAGGAGAACAGGAGGAGAGAAGTGGAGGAGAAGGAGAAGGAGAATAGAAGAAGGGAAGAGGAGGAGAATGAAAGGAGAATGAGGGAAGAAGAGGAGAAGGAGAAGAAAAGGAGGGAAAAGGAGGAGCAGGAGAAGGAGAAGAGGAGGAGGGAAGAGGAGGGGCAGGAGAGGAGGAGGAGGCAGGAGGAAGAGAATGAGAAGAAGAGGAGGAAGGCGCAGATGGAGAACAAAAGAATGAAGGAGCAGATGGAGAAGCAGGCTGAAGAGGAGAAGAAGAAAAAAATGGAAGAGGATAAAATCATGGGTTCTGAGTCTGTTTTAATTATTACTGGGGAAGATATTCCAACTTTTTCTCTGAATCTAACTCAAATGACTCAAGAAATCCAAAGAGATAGAGCTTCTGAAGAAGAAATTTAAGAACATACTCCGCCTCAGAAGCAATCCTCAAAAGAAGCTGTTTTGGAAACCTCTAAAGGAACAATAGAAAGGGGAGTCAAAGAACGAAAGCGCGCTGAAAGAGATCGCGATGACTCTGACTTTGTTTATCCAAAACAGAAGAAGAAAAAAATGAAAATCCTCTTCCACAGCCTGCGGCTGCGAGTTCTACCGCTGGTTTCGGCGACAAAGAGATTTCCTCTACTGAGCCAAAATCGACCGAAACCATATCATACAGAATTCTGCAGCCCCATCAACAAGCTCTTATAAAACATTTCTTCGACAAGTCCTACTCTGAGTAAGTTAATTCATATCAAAAAATTTCTGTTATATCTTTATATAAGAACAATTAAATTACTAACTTTGTTTTGAATATCTTGCAGTTTTACTGCGTATCAGGATACCAATAATTCAATCATCATTTCAAGGAATGACATTGAGGACCTGATGTTCAGTAGAGACTTAGATGCAAATGTAATTCATTTCTACATGCAGCATCTTGAGAAAAGAGAAGGATTAAAAAGCATATTCTTCCGAAGCGAAGCTTGGGTAAAAATCTACTTTCTCCTTTACGGTTTAATGTAATATCAACTCTGGAACAGATTACTAATATTCTCTATCTCTGTGTAGGCATAAATCATGTACTGCGACTAAGGTCGCAGTGAATAATTAAAATGTACTGCTACTAACACATGTACTGCGACTAAGGTCGCAATTTATAATTAAAATGTATTGCTACTAACTCAGGTACTGCGACAAAATGTAACAGCTGCGACCTGCGACCAAGGTCGGAGCTGCGACCAAGGTCGCAGTTTATAATTAAAATGTATTGCTACTAACTCAGGTACTGCGACAAAAATGTAACAGCTGCGACCTGCGACCAAGGTCGGATCTGCGACCAAGGTCGCAGTTTATAATTAAAATGTATTGCTACTAACTCAGGTACTGCGACAAAATGTAACAGCTGCGACCTGCGACCAAGGTCGGAGCTGCGACCAAGGTCGCAGTTTATAATTAAAATGTACTGCTACTAACTCATATACTGCGACTAAATAATATAGTGCGACTAAGGTCGCAGTTTATAATTTTTTGTTATATTTTAAATTCATTTTGAATTTGATTTAAATTTTTTTCTTCTTGTCCGCAGCACGGTGTTGTAAATAAAATTGAAGATCTGGAAGGTCATTTCATCAAGCAGAAGCTGTTGAAAAACTGGACAGCTGACGTGCAGTACATGTTCTTCCCGATCAATCACAAACATAGTGCCGACGAGCAGGGATTTCACTAGACCTTGCTGGTATTCGATTGCACCACAGAAGAGTGGATTTTTTACAACTCTTTGGTCCCAGCTGACAAAAAAAAGTAGTATAACACAGCTTTACCAAAGAGATGCAAGAATAATGGTGAGTTGAAATTTAATATTTTGATTAATTTGATTAATACTAATTTTTTTTCCTATTGACATTGCAGAAAGAAAGATTATTAGAGATTTTTGAGATTCATTTCAAAAAAATAATGAGAAAAATTAAAATAAAATACGCAAAATGCCCCCAACAAGCAAACAGGTATATAAATTTTTGACATCTAATTTCATTTCATATTTTCTACTTTTTTTGGTACAAAATCTAATTTCATTTAATGATTGCTCTATGGAAATTTCAGTGTTGATTGCGCTATATATGTATGCAAGTACATGGAAAGCATAGCGTCTGGCTATCATCTATCAGCTGTTGATGCTGTTACGGTTGATGGTGTACAGAAACTAAGAAGTGAGCTTGCATACATGATACTTGCAGATGTAGAGAAGAGTTGGGATGAAGAAACAGACATTATACGACATACGACATATGAAGACTGATAGTTGACAAATTATTGATATACCACAATTTTTTTTATAAATGTAAAAAATATTTCAAGTGCAATTCATTGCATAATTTTTTGTTGTATTGATTTAATTTATACACATTTCTATACATTTATTTATTATAAGTTCCATTGATTATTTACAGTCTTCATTTGTTAAAACTTGGCTTTTACTATTGCGTACTGATGTTAGAAACAAACATGCCTTCAGTAATTGTGTTAATCAACAACAACACTGCGACCTTCGTCGCTATGCGTGTTAATATAAAGGAAACACCTACCTAACGTACAGCGACTTAAGTCTTCACCATCTAAAAATCTAAAAAGAAGGTTGCGACTTTGGTCGCAGTTGATAGCCGCAGCCTTAGTAAAATACAATGCGACTTTGGTCGCAGTTGATGGCGGCAATGTTTTAATCAACAATAACACTGCGACCTTGGTTGCTATGCGTGTTAATATTAAGGAAACACATACCTAACGTACTGCGACTTAAGTCTTCACCACCTCAAAATTTTAAAAAGAAGGTTGCGACAGTTGATAGCCGAAGTCTTAATAAAATACAATGCGACCTTGTTCGCAGTTGATGGCGGCAATGTTTTAATCAACAACAACACTGCGACCTTGGTCGCTATGCGTGTTAATATAAAGGAAACACCTACCTAACGTACTGCGACCTAAGTCGCAGTACATGTAGTGCGACCTGCTGGCCATCTTTATCAATAACAACACTGCGACCTTGGTCGCAATTAATCATGTACACTGCGACCAAAGTCTCTGACTACATTATGTAAAAAAAATTAAACTATAAAGTAGAACTTTAAAGTACAAGTATATAGAAAAATAATACAGTAGAAATCAAAGAATGATAATAAATCTGATTATAATTACACGTCAGTGTCAGAATGCGACTTAATCTCTCTACACTGTGCGACCCTGGTCGCACTTCATAAAAAATTGAAGTCTTTGTTCCTTCGAGATGGAGGCAACCCAAACCTACTTCTTCTGCCAATAAAAAAAAATAAATAGCAAGAATTTTAAAGATTAATCGTTATAAAAAAAATAATTAACAGGTTTAATGTAATATACCATTAACGGACAACCAGTCCTGTAATGGCCCAGCTCTTGGCAGTTACCACATCTTCGATGCTTAACTTCCTTCTGATATATAGAATCTTCAAAACTAGACTTAAGCCTAGATGCAGCTCTAGGTCTCCCCTTGGTTGGTACAGGACCAATTGGATCACGTATATTCAATTCTTCACCATCTCGCAATATGACAACGGATCCACTGGAACCAACGGCAGTCTTAGGATGTGATGAATGATCATTTCCTGACATTGCTCTGTATTCTCTAGTGGTATTTTGGGCAAAACTTTCCAAAACTCCCTCCAACTTTGAAATATTTTCATCAGAATCAGCGACCATGTCCAGAATTGCATTAAATTTTGAACGAACTGTCCACAATCTAGCCATCCGTGGAGTGCCTTGGCTGGAAAAAGGCCTCATGCCATTTTCAATTGCAACGTTTTTGTAACGAGCATCCAACCTCCATCTCTGAAGTATATATGATTCCGCTATATGTGTAACGTGATTGCGCCACAAAATACACAGAATATGTCTACATAGGATACCCTCTGTTTCAAATAACGAGCAACTGCAAGAAACATGAAGTTCCTCTCGCTTATCATAACTGACCTTTTCCCAACTGTCTTTTGATTCTGAAAAATTACCAACCAAATATGTTGATCCAGGTTTGTCCTGTTCCACCTCTTCTGAAAACAGTGTCATTACAACTGCCCATTCCTTTTGGAACAACTGAAAAATCTTCAGTGTATACAACTTCGAAACCTGTATCTCATATGGATTGGTTGTACAATTGGGCACAGAATTCAAACCCCTAAAATCTTGAAGAGATTCAGATGCACGACGGGAAGCAACGGCTTTATCATATTGGTGAACAAATTCCACTAGTTTAGTGTTTGAGTTAACAAAACCATCAAAGAAGGAATTAATACTCTCAGACCTCTGACTGGTTGTCATTCCAGCACAGAAAACATCCTTGAGATATGCATTAACCCAATGTCCACGAAGCCTGTACATCTTCATCAACCAACTGCCATCTTCTTCTTCTAACTGATATTTTTCACTCATCAGACGCCATCGTTCCTCACAAGTGCTTATATCGCGGGAGGTGTACCAAGCATGGAAATCGGAGACCATATCTTCTCCATACTTGTTAGCCATTGGGATTTGTTGCTCGGCAATATGTTTCCGTACATGCCAGAAACAGTAACGGTGCCGAGACGTCGGGAAAACAATCTTGATGGCCTCACCAATCTGCGCATCCTGATCAGTAAAAATCAGCTTCGGTTCAACTCCATGCATGCACTTGAGCCATTTTTGGAATAACCAAACAAAAGTATCCCTTTGCTCATCAGCAAGCATTGCACAGCCGAACAAAATTGATTGCCGGTGATGATTTACTCCAGTGAATGGAGCAAATGGCAAGCTCAAGTGATTAGTCTTGTATGTGGTGTCAAAAACGATCACATCACAGAAGCTCAGATACGAGGAAATAGCTCTTCCATCAGCCCAAAAAATGCTTCTAAGTGTGCCCGCGTTATCAACTTCACTTGAAAAGAAGAATTCTGGATCAGTCTCGGCTTTCTCTTGAAAATATTTGATAATAGCAATAAACTCATGACCGCAGTTATTTCTACGTTGACGAGTGAAATCAATAACTTGTTGAGGGCGCACTTCTTCACAGCCTTCTCCCTGCCTCATTGCATTAACAACGCGGGAAATATTTGAAGGCCGCATTCCAACATCAACCAGATTGCTCATAATGCTTCTGCTAATTGTTAAACGATGAGTCTGGTGAGAGTAATGGTGATGTACCTTATCCGGGCTAGACAATTCATGTGAATGAGTATCAACAAATTTTGTGATAACCCAATATCGAGTTGAGTCCAACAATAAACGAAGACGGATATGCATCTCAGCAGGACAAGATACTCTAGTGTTAACTCGACGATGCACTGTAAGCCCCTCTTGTCTTTTGTCACACAACTTCTTCAGCCCTTCCTTGTTGCAGCAAAATCTTCTGCAAATAATCTCATGAGGAGGCTTCCGTGACTTATCTGTACTTTTTCTTCTCACGCTAAAACTCTATTCCTTGCAAAACAATTGTAGAAATTGTATGCTTCCATATGCGACAGGAACTGTTTCCCTATAAACTTATCTGAGCTTCCAGACATTTCTGCATGTGCATTCATATCCTACAAAAAGAATTTACACGAATTAAATGAATATAAATATTTTTTAGATATCACTGTATTCTAAAATATAAGTTATATAAATGCGACCAAGGTCGCATAAGAGATGAAAACAATTTACTTCTTATCAGCTGTTGCGACCAGGTCGCAGTTATCCGTATGAGAAGAAATCTATATTACTTCTTACTAAAGACTGCGACCTAATTCACAGTAAATAAAAATAAGATTTCACATACGGCATGAAATCTATAATACTCCTTATTGAAGACTGCGACCTAAGTCGCAGTAATCAGTATGTGAATAAATCTATATTATTCCTTACTAAAGACTGCGATCTAAGTCGTAGTTATCCGCATGTGAAGAAGTCTATATTACTCCTTACTAAAGACTATGACCTAAGTCGCAGTTATCCGTATGTGAAGAAATATATATTACTCCTTACTAAAGACTGCGACCTAAGACGCATACCCTAGAAAAAAAGAATTCACAGCCGGAGATTATTTTCAAATAAGATTGCGACCGAATATTAAAACGGTCGCAGTACCTCATAGTCTAAAGAGAAAACATTAAATATTTAAGAAAATTATTTTTAAATAGATATAAACAATTAAAACTGTTGATCGGCATGCAGAGATGTCAACCCTTCAAGATTTTCAATATTCTGAGAGAAAGTAGAACCAGATGCAATATCTTCCATATTAAGATCGCCGGTATACTGCTTAGACGTCGACATTAAATATTTTGCAGAAAAAAATTGATCTCAAAAGATTTTATATTTTCAGAAAAAAGTTTATCGCAGACTGAAAAGGTGAAACTAGATCTTTCAAAAAGAGGTCAGGAAATAGGGTGAAAAGTAATTTATATCATATAAAGAGCGGTAAAAAATAAAAGGGGGGAAAAATAATAATAAACAATAAGGAAAAGTTATCATAAGGGGTATTTGGTAATTTAACTTCTACATAAAAGCGGGCCGCAAGTCAGTGAGGTGACAATTGAGCCACGTCACCGCAGGCTGAGAGAATACTCTCAGCCCGCGGGCTGATATACATTTTTCTCATATATATACATATATATATATATATATATATATATATATATATATATTGAGAGAGAGAGAGATTGTATCCTTCCGAAAGGATTTGAACCCAAATCTTTCCCACTCAAGTTCAACCCTTCGACATTCGGATACAAGATCCACTCTGTTAAATTGATCTATATTATTTTAATTATCTATAAACTAAAAATTAAGTGTTTTGAATACTTTTTGCCCATCCATCAAGCGACACAAAATAGACGGTCGAAAGTAGTGAGTTAGCTATATCTATATCTTTAGACATAAAAATTCTCGATCCGACCATTTGATTATGATATAAACATTTAAAAACCCCTACAAACTAATTTTTGTTAGGTTTCAAATATTTTACACCGCTAAGCTAACTAACTCACTATTTAAGCCGTCCGTTTTCCCCTACTTGATGTGTGGACAAAAAGTATTCAAAATACATGATTTTTGGTTTATAGATACTTGAAATAATATAAATCAACTTCAACGGAGTGTATCTTATATTCAAGTGTCGGAGGGTTGAATTTGAGTGGGAGGATTCAGTTTCAAATCCTTTTGGAAGGACACAAGACTATAAATATACACACACACATACACACACACACACACACACACACATATATATATATGTATATACGTATATATACATACGTGTGTGTGTGTGTGTGTGTGTGTGTGTGTGTGGGGTTACTGTACCTCAGCCGGCAGGCTGAGAGAGTTTCTCAGCTGGCAGGACGTGGCAACATCATAGCCACATACCTGTCATAAATTTTGGCGGACAAAAAGATGAAAAATCCTGCCCAATTTAATGTCAGTCACCTCAACAATGTATCTTCCGAAAATACCCTCTGTCACATCTTTTTACCTTATGTAAAAAAATTGCCTTTCAAAAAAATTTCAGCTCTAAAATTTCACCCGATCATTCTGATGGTCGCAGTATATGAAACTTCCTTTTTTTTTACATACTGACGACATGGGGTCGCAGTTGTTTCAATATTTATGTAGTGTTTTGCGACCATGGTCGCACTGTATTTAACGTCATTTGTTTCATCATTCCTGGGTCGCAGTTATTTATTTTTGCACTGTAGTCTTATGCGACCTTCGTCGCCGTGTCTACCCTAGTCGCATTTGTTTATGTTTGCACTGTAGATGACTGCGACCTTGGTCGCAGTGTCGACCAGAGTCGCTGTAAAAGTTTGCGTTCGCACTGTAGTCTTATGCGACCTTGGTCGCAGTGTCGACCAGGGTCGCAGTTGTTTGTGTTTGCACTGTAGATGACTGCGACCTTGGTCGCAGTGTCGACCCGGGTCGCAGTAGATTATGTTTGCATTGTAGATTACTGCGACCTTGGTCGCAGTGTCGACCCGGGTCGCAGTAGATTATGTTTGCACTGTAGATGACTGCGACCTTGCTCACAGTTTATTAAAAATAATATGCTTTTACTCCCTTATAATTTTTAAATAATCATTAAAAAGGGGAAAAAATAATAATAAACAATAACCTAAGTCTGACAACGTGCGCTCCAAAAATTGCCTTTTGGGCAAATAATAATAAACAATAACGAAAGTTACCGAACGAGTAGTTTTTCATAAGGGATATTTGGTAATTTAACTTCTTCCTATAAGCGGGCCGCAAGTTAGTGGGATGACAAAACTGAGCCACGTCACCGCAGGCTGAGAGAGTTCTCTCAGCTGCAGGCTGATATACATTTCTCTCTCTCTCTCTATATATATATATATATATATAATATATATATATACACACACCACACACACACACATACACACATATATATACGTGTATATGTGTGTGTGTGTGCGCATATGTATACGTGTGTGTGTGTGTGTCTATATATATATATATATATATATATATATATATATCTGTGTGTGTGTGTGTGTGTCTATATATATATATATTAATATATATATATATATATATATATCTGTGTGTGTGTGTGTGTGTCTATACAAAAATATGTATATAAGTCGACAGTTGAGAGTCCCTCTTAGCCTGCGGTTACGTGGCACATTATTAGTCACACCAATAAGTTGCAGCCCGCCTATTGGAACAAGTGAAATTACTAATTGCCCCACGGTAAAAGGTAGTTGTCATGTTATTGTTTATTATTATTTTCTCCTATTTCTTTTTCTACGTGTTGTCAGATCTTGATTTTGTAAGTACACCTAGAGGGGGGTGAATAGGTGTACGGCTAATCTAATGAACAAAATGCGGAATTTAAGACTAAAATTGCAACACACTTAATGTAACCAACGAGTGTAGCCGAATTCCCGGTGAAGGGCTCTGGACTAACTCCTCTTGATTCCTCTGAATAAGAGTTGAGGTGCTATATGAAGCTCTCGTCGTTAAACACATGTGAGGTACACAAACAAATACAACCAAGCATTTAAGAGTGATATGACAATATGAATGATGCAAGGCACAAAGTAATAGAGAGAGTTTAGAGAAAGTGGATCAATCGCTAACACACGTATATGTTTCGAGGTTCGAGCACAAAGCTCTACGTCCCCGCCTTCACACAGAAGGATTTCCACTAACTTGTCCACACAGGACTCCCACATAGGGAACCTCTACTGAGGATTTGGGACAATACAACAGGCAGTACACAACTCCTCTCTTAGCTACAAAGACAACCTCTACACTTAGAGGCTAGGCATAAAGCCACCACAAAATCAATCACCTCACAAATGAGGGATAGGCACAAAGCCAAACAACAAATCAACCTCTCACTAGAGGGATAGGGCACAAAGCTACCACTCCAAAAATCAACCTCTACACAAGAGGGATATCACAAATTAGGAGGGCTTACAACTTAGTGATCAAAAGACCACAAACCAATTTCTTTCTCACAAAACAAAGATCCTATAGAGAGGATAGAATGATAAGCTCAAGTGTGAGAAAACAAAGTATTTTGAACAAAGAAAATCACTTGGGAAAATCACCAAGTAGATATAGAATTTTAGACCAAAACAAATTCCCAAAAGAATATTTTCTTTGAAATAAAAACACTTTAAAAACAAATGAAGATTGATCTTTAAAACACAAAAACTCTTTTGAAAAACTTGCTCTTAAAACACTAGAGAAGATCAGAATTTTGGCTCTCAAAAACTTGTAGAGAAACATCTCTCAAATGGGGTATAAATAGCCCATTACAAAATCTGCCCGTTGGCTAGCAGAAAGCCCTATTTTGACCTTTCGGTCGACCGGCCGGTCGACCGGCCAACGGTCAAAAAATTGACCGTTGAACCTGCCGGTCGACCGCGCGCAGAACCAGAGAGCAACGGCTCTCTGGCCGGTCGACCGGGCCAACCCGAGAGTGGGTTGACTTCAGCCAGGGCTGGCCTGCGTGCACGTCCTTGTGCACGTCGGTCGACCGGTCCGGTCAACCGACTATGGGTCCGGTCGACCGGCCCGGTCGACCGCCAGAGCCTGGCAGATCTAAATTCAGAACTTGAAAACTGAGTTTTTAATTTTCAAATAAATCCCGTAAAATCTCTAAAAATCCAAAAAAATTAATTTAAGTATAATACTTTTGATATACAAATATGTGTGAAAAAGTTCAACACATATTTCAAACAATTTGAACCATTTTTGTGACTTAAAAATTTTGCCGAAAACCAAATTACGTATTTTTCAAAACTAGGATTTTGAAATGGAAAATCGTTTTGTCCAAAACTCATCCAAATACAAAAAACATGATATTGAAATAACTTTTAAGCATATAGTATATGGATATAATCCAATATACATGAAAGATATATATCAATGTTTTTGACATTAAATCTGAAAATAAGTTTTGTTAAAATACCAAAATTCCAAACTCATGAAATAGACTATCAAACTAAGTTTGTATAAATAGTTGAAGCATAGATGTATATAGAAACAAATCTAATATACATTAAACCATGTAAACTTGTTTTGATTCTCTCTCTTCATGAAAACCAAGATCGGTTAAACTGAAAACCAAAAACCAATAAACATGAAACGTGTGTGTGTTGTGAACTTGAGCATATCACACTATCTAATCTTTAACAAATAGATCTAAAACATAAACAAAACAATGTACCGAAGTCTTCTTGTAGAGCGCCATCTCCAAGTCGACTCGATCCAAACGTGATCCACCGAGCTTGACTCCAAATGAGTGCTTGATATGAACTTCACGCTCGGGCTCTTGAATCACCATATGAAAGCTCCAAAACATTTTTGTTGAAGCTAATCACCTACTAATATCTTGGTTAAGTATCTGAAGCTAAACATCACAAGATTATTAGTAAATTATGACTACATGAGTTAATCATTATCAAAACTAGAGTGGAAAGCCTCTGGACCAACAATCTCCCCCTTTTTGATGATGATAAAACTCATGGAGTTTTATATGCATGGATTAAAGTTAAGCTTCAAGGAAGCTCCTCCTTAACTCATGCATAGCAATAAACAATAAATATATGCAATGAATATTTAAACATGAATATGCATAAATATGCATAATGTAATACCAAATTTTTAATTCCTTTTCGTTTTTAAAATAAACATGTTCTTAAGTACCAACTTAAAATATTACTCTGATATCAATAAAAATTTCAATTGAAAACTTTATCAATAAAAGCAATAAAAGCTTTTGATACCAATCAATAAAAACTCTTGATACCAATTGAACGATAATCAATAAAAGTTCTAGATACCAACAATACTTGATACCAATAAACAAAAACAATAAAATATGTTCTCTGATACCAATAAAAACATGCATATAAACTCAAATACTTCTCCCCTTGTTTGTCAATCATCAATAAAAGGGTTAAAGTAAACAATAAAACAATGTTGTTCCCCTTTTTGTCTTAAACAAAAAAATATCAATAAGTGGTGAAATCAAATCAAAACATTATGATACCAATTGAAAAAAAATATATCAATTTAGTGTCATGATATCAATAAAACAAACCAATTGAAAGTATATAAAACAAATATTTTAATTAAATTTAAATAAACATGCCTACATTTTACCAATTGAAAGTAAATAACACATGTTGAAGAAGTTAATCAAAAATTTTGATATTAATTGAAAGATCTTGATACCAATAGTAAAAATTAGTACCAATTGAAAGTAATTTTACACTTTTTGATACCAATTTGAAAAACATAAACTAATTTAGGATATTTTCATATAATACCAAATTAAAATCAATATTAACTTTTCAATCATTTTCAACATAGAGTGTGGGAGTAAAATATGAAAGGTAAACAAAACCAATTAAAAGATGAAATATGAATTTTCTCCTTCTTTATGAAATACAATTAAAATGATGCATAAGCTTGTATAAGATACCAATTGAAAAATAATCAATTGAAATATAATAGTCATTTAAGATATCAAGCTTAGCATAACCAAAATTTGTGCTCAAAGATATAGAGATATAGTAAGCACAAATAAAGCATATATATGTATGAAAATTTGAATACCAACCGAAATTGATACTATTTGAAGAGAAGCATACATATATAAAAACATATATATGAGTATACAAAAAGAATGTCAATATTGATACCAATTGAAAAGATCCAATGATACCAATTGAAACTATAATTAGAATCAAGTGTATAACTCATATTTCCTACCACCCATTTCATGCACATATTTAAAATAGATTTTCAATAATAAGCATACAAGGCATGGTCGCCCAACCAACCGCTCATGGATGGGTAGGGGTTTTCAAAAAATAAGTTTAAAAATATAGTGTGTTTGAAAAACTCTACCATAATGGAGAATTCAAACTAATTATATGAAAAATTTGAAAAACTAGTACGAAATCCTTCAAGTAAGGAACAAGAATATATTTTCATGAAAATATGAAATCACATGATCATCAAATATTCAAGCATATATAGTCTCACGAAAACAAATCATAAGTAAGCAATAAATAAAGTGAGTGTATAAGAGTGTTATGTGAAACACATAATCATGAAATTAGGCAATCGAGCTCAAAATGAAATTCCTTAAAACATGAAAATCATCAAAACTAGAATCTTTCAAGGTATATGTATGTCATGTACAAACTAAAGTATGCATACATATCCAAATATAAACGAGTCAACAAAAGTATATGCATGAAGGCAATTGGCTCAAGGATGTATATGCATAACTAATAGTTTGGACAAAATAAACAATACATGAAATTAAACAAAAACATGAAAAAATATGTACAAAATGGGAATACAAGTCAAATGTATGAATCATCAAAACTAGACTATACTAGTACATCTAATGAGTACAAATGAGCTTTCAAGCATAAACATATAATAGTCTATTTGTGGCTCACTACATGTACAAGTATATATCCTAATTTTAATGAAAACTAACATCTAAACATGTAATCAAAATATGAAGTATAGAAATCAAAACAAAACTCTATGATCATTATGGTAAATGCACATGCATTAGATTAGGACATACACATTAGTTAAACTTAAAGTGAGAACACTAAATATCGGTCCATATAAACATGGGTGTCTTAAATACTAATCATGTATATCATAGGACTAATAAACATGGCATATGGCATAATAAACATTAAAACATGATATGCTAGAGATCAACAATATGAAAAGCATGTAAACATAATAAGGAGTAAGAGATCGTTACAAAAACTAAGAGGCAACTCTCCATGTCTCCAAACTAAGGTGGTCCTACCACCAAACTCCCTTGAAAGTGATGCATCCAAATAGTCCTCTTTTAGCTCGGAACGCATCCACCTCAAGGCACCATCACTCTCACGTCATGCGAGAGCCCACACCTACATCTAATAGCATAGAGGTGGATTTCGGGTCCATGGGGGTTAGATCCTTTCATAACCCAAACAAATTTAATTGCTAAATTTGAATCATGTATACGATCATAACAAAACTTAGCAAGGTTGCCCTTACGTCCACAATGTGTACATGTGTACACATGAGCATACATATTGTTGTGTGCATGAACGTACGAAGCATGTGTATGCCGTGTATAGTGTGCATGCATAGAAGGAACTTGTTTCTTGCCAAACATAGATTCCAAACGTGTATGGTTCATGGCACAATGGCTCAAAGTTGAGCCCAAACAATCAACACTCTTCTTAAGCATAGATATATCATTTTCAATGTTAGAAGAGGTACATGCAATAGATAAGTTAGATGAAGAAGCTACACTAGCATGGCAAACATAAGAGTCTATATCATTTTTCAAAACAATATTCTTCTTAGAAACCACATCTAATTCTTTTGAAATAGAAATAATTTTGTTTTTCAAATAATCATTTTCTTTTAAAACAAAGTCAAGTTTGAAGACAAGTTTTCATTTTTCTTCAAAATATCATTACAATCATTTTTATTTTTCAAAATTTCATTCTCTTTTAGGACAAGGTCAAGTTTGAATTTCAATGAATCCCTTTCACTAGAAATCTTCACTTTCTCTTGCAAAATCAAATCTAGTTTTGAGCACAAATCCTAATTTTCTTCTTTTAGTTCAAAACTCTTCTTTTTCAAAAGATTATATTTCTAACAATTTTTCACATACAATTGATAGTTCTTCATTCAAAGCATTTGGATTAACATAATCATCACAGGAAAACTAGCATTATCACCATCTAATTGAGTTTCCGAATATACCTCAAGGGAGTTATTCCCTTGGACCATGTATCATTATTGCTCGGATTCTCCACTAGATTCATCCTCCGTTTGGATTGACATTGAAACTTGGAGGAGGTCAACGTGTTCCACACTACAAAGGAGGAATCACAGTTAGAAACAATCATAAGGTATTCTTTATTAAGCGTGCTTCTAAGTGCCTCAAGGGCTTGTGCATTGGCCTCTATATGCTTACTATTACCAAGATAAGATTTCTTGATAGCGGCAAGGAAAACATGCAAGCCTAGGGTTTTTAGGTACATACTCATCCTAAATTTCCACATGTCAATGTTAGAAACATCAAACATGGGAGGTGTCAAGCAATCCATGAGTGGTGTAAACAATATACGTGTGCAAATGCAAATGATAGATTAGCAAAACTAAGATCACACTCCTAGGTGGTTAAACCTAATATCAGGAGCGTAGGCTCTGATACTATTGTAAGTACACTAGAGGGGGGTGAATAGGTGTACGGCAAATCTAATGAACAAAATCCGAAATTTAAAACTAAAATTGCAACACACTTAATGTAACCAACGAGTGTAGCCGAATTCCGGTGAAGGGCTCTGGACTAACTCCTCTTGATTCCTCTGAATAAGAGTTGAGGTGCTATATGAAGTTCTCATGATTAAACATAAGTGAGGCACACAAACAAACACAACCAAGCATATAAGAGTGATATAAAAATATAAATGATGCAAGGCACAAAGTAATAGAGAGTTTAGAGAAAGTGGATCAATCGCTAACACACGGATATGTTTCGAGGTTCGAGCATACAGCTCTACGTCCCCGCCTTCACGCAGAAGGATTTTCACTAACTTGTCTACACAGGACTCCCACACAGGGAATCTCCACTGAGGATTTGGGGCAATACATCTGGGAGTACACAACTCCTCTCTCAATTACAAACGCAACCTCTACACTTAGAGACTAGGCACAAAGCCACCACAAAATCAATCACCTCACAAATGAGGGATAGGCACAAAGCCAAACAACAAATCAACCTCTCACTAGAGAGATAGGGCACAAAGCCACCACTCCAAAAATCAACCTCTACACAAGAGGGATATCACAAATTAGGAGGGTTTACAACTTAGTGATCAAAAGACCACAACCAATTTCTTTCTCACAAAATAAAGATCCTATAGAGAGGATAGAATGATAAGCTCAAGTATGAGAAAACAAAGTGTTTTGAACAAAGAAATCACTTGGGAAAATCACCAAATAGATATAGAATTTTAGACCAAAAATAAATTCCCAAAAGACTATTTTCTTTGAAATAAAAACACTTTAAAAACAAATGAAGAATGATCTTTAAAACACAAAAACTCTTTTGAAAAACTTGCTATTAAAACACTAGAGAAGATCAGAATTTTGGCTCTCAAAAACTTGTAGAGAAACATCTCTCAAATGGGGTATAAATAGCCCATTACAAAATCTGCCCGTTGGCTGGCAGAAAAGTCTGTTTTGACCTTCCGGTCGACCGGCCAACGGTCAAAAAATTGATCGTTGAGCCTGCCGGTCGACCACCCGGTCGACTGCACCTAGAACCAGAGAGCAACGACTCTCTGGTCGGTCGACCGGCCAAACCCGAGAGTGGGTTGATTTCAGTCGGTCGACCGCTCGGTCGACCGGCCCAAGGGGCTGGCCTAGTGCACGTCCTTGTGCATGTCGGTCGACCGGTCCGGTCGACCGATTCTGGGTCCAGTCAACTGGCCCGGTCGACCGCCAGAGCCTGGCAGATCTAAATTCAGAACTTAAAAATTGGGTTTTAATTTTCAAATAAATCCCATAAAATCTCTAAAAATTCACAAAAATAATTTCAATATAATACTTTGATATAAAAACATGTGTGAAAAAGTTAACACAATTTCAAACAATTTGAACCAATTTGTGACTTAGAAATTTTGCCGAAAACCTAATTCCGTATTTTTCAAAACTAGGATTTTTGAAATGGAAAATCGTTTTGTCCAAAACTCATCCAAATACAAAAACATGATATTGAAACAACTTTTAAGAATATAGTATATGGATATAATCCAATATATATGAAAGATATATATCAATGTTTTTGACATTAAATCCGAAAATAAGTTTGCTAAAATACCAAAACTCCAACTCATGAAATAGACCATCAAACTAAGTTTGTATAAATAGTTGAAGCATAGATGTATATAGAACAAATCTATATACATCAAACCATGTAAACTTATTTTGATTTTATCTATTCATGAAAACCAAGATCGGTTAAACCAAAAACCGTAAACCAATAAACATGAACGTGTGTGTGTTGTGAACTTGAGCATATCACACTATCTAATCTTTAACAAATAGATCTAAAACATAAACTAAACAATGTACCGAAGTCTTCTCGTTAGAGCGCCGTCTCCAAGTGACTCGATCCAAACGTGATCCACCGAGCTTGACTCCAAATGAGTGCTAGATATGAACTTGACGCTCGGGCTCTTGAATCACCATGTGAAAGCTCCAAAATACCTTTGTTGAAGCTAATCTCCTACTAATATCTTGGTTAAATATCTGAAACTAATCATTACAAGATTATTAGTAAATTATAACTACATGAGTTAATCATCATCAAAACTAGAGTGGAAAGCCTCTGGGCCAACAGATTTGAGTTTTACTGCCAGAAAGTTTTTCTGAAAAAAGCGGGATTCAAATCAGGTTTTTTTTTCTTTTTTTTTTACTTTACAGACCTAAATCTCCAAGCAATTCATCATGATTTTCTTTTCTATTTTAATGTCGACCGCCGATCAGAACACATCTCCTGTCAATTCAGGTCACCGTCATCTCCAATCTCTTTCTCCCGATCTAAATATGAACCATATATCATCGTGTTCAACTTCCTCATAGTATATTGAGAATCTTGAAGGGTTGAGATCTTTAGATGCTGATTAAGAGGTTTTCATTTTATCTTTTTTTTAATTTTTTCCCGCAATTTCTTATTTGTAAAAATTCTTGGGTAACGTAGATGGAACTACGACCTAAATTGCGTTTTACATAACAATAATCACTTTTACCAGACTCATTTTTTTAATTAACAATTTCACAGTTTTGTTAACTGCGATCTCAGTCACAGTTATTTAATTTGAAAACTACATGTTTTCTCACATACACTAAATTGTAAGAACTGCGACTAAGATCGCAGTATATATTAAAACAATTTTTTCAGTTATAATAGACATCCTAAAGAATTCAATTATGGTCGCTTTTTGTAATAAACTATGTTTCAGTATCTATATATCTGAGACGTTACCTGCAACCCATAATTACTTTACATGTGCGACCTTTTGCGCTGTTCTCTAAGGACTTCTACAAAGATTGCAGTATTACAAAATATCACCTTCTTTTTGCAAAAAAACTGGACAGCCTGAAAGCTACAACTACGGTCAGTCTTTCATTCAATAGTCATAGCTATCTTTATAACTGCGATATTAGTCGCGATTTATTTATTATAGTTCAGATGTGTAATTTTCAATTATTTCTTTTATTTTCAATTACCTGTTATTTCTCATATACACTAATTTGTAAGAACTGCGACTAAGATCGTAGTATATATTAAATAATTTTTTTAGTTATATAGACATCTTAAAGTATGTGATTATGGTCGCTGTTTTTAATAAACTATGTCTCAGTAAATATATAACTGCGACGTTATCTGCAATCCGTAATTACTTTGCATGTGCGACCTTTTGCACAGTCCTTTAATATATTAAGGACTTCGACAGAGGTCGCAGTATTATAAAATATCACATTCTTTTGCAAAAAATCTAGGCATCCTCAAATCTACGACTACGGTCGCAGTCATATACTTAATAGTCACAGTTATCTTTACAACTGCGACCTTAGTTGCAGTTTTATTTATTATTATTCAAACATGTGATTTTCAATTATTTCTTTTTATTTAGTTCAACAAGTTATTTTGTAGAATCTGAATTTACATGGAGAAATGTTTGGAAGCTTATTTATTCTTTAGGACAACAATTTTTCACAGACGATGAGCATATAATTTCTACAATACTTATGCAAGAAACAGAGGTTTTGGCGTGAGAAGAAAAGGAATAAATAAGTCACGTAGGCCTCCTCATGATGTTATTTGCAGAAAATTTTATTGCAATAAGGAATGTGTGAAGAAGTTGTGTGACCAAAGACAAGATGGGCTTACAGTCAACCGTCGAATTGACACTAGAGTTGAGTGTTCTGCTGAGATGCATGTACGTCTTCGTTTATTACCACACCGAAGATTTTGGGTTGTCACTAAGTTTGTTGATTCTCATTCACATGATTGTCAAGCCCGGATAAGGTCCATCGCTTTTACTCCCACCAGACGCATCTATCAAAGATTAGGAGAAGCATTATGACCAATTTGATTGATATAGGAATTCGTCCTTCAAAATTTTTCCGTGTTGTTAATACAATGAACCACGGAGAAGGTTGTAAGAAATAAGCCTACAACAAGTTATTGTTGGCCCAAAGGCCTATCACCCTAGTTTTGATGATGATCAACTCATGAAGTTATATTTACTAATGATCTTGTGTTTAATTAGTGACAGATTTATGATCAAGATCTTAGTAGGTGCATAGCTCAACAAAGGATAAAATGTCAAGATTTGGAGCTAGCACGGTGTGATCTAAGGAGCTTTTGGATCAAGCTTGGACCAAGTCAAGAAGATGAGAAGCCTTCAAGTGAAGACTTCAAGAAGATGAAGACTTGTGTCTAGGTATAAGATTGTTTTTGTTTTAGTTAAAAATGTAAAGGATAGAGTAGTTGGTAGATTGATCAAGTGTTATACACACACACACACACTCTTGATTTAGTTTGTTTTCATAAAAGATTTTAACTAAAAACCAAACATGTATTCAAGTGAAGATTTCAAATGTTTTGTTCATTTTGGTGTTTCTCATGTACTTATCTTTTAACCAAAACCAAGTTTAGAGCTTTATGACAAAAACATAGATATTCCTTCTTGATTGTGTAGTGGATCATATCCATACACACTATGCTTTAAAAGTATATCTTGTTTTTTTATTTGATGAAGATTTGGAAAAATATGTTTTGGAAAAATATTGTTTTGGAAAATACAGTTTTTATCATGAGCCAAATATTTCCAAGTTACAAAATTAGTCTAATTTTATAACATGCCTTGATCTTGTGCAAGCATGTTTGTTTATCAAAGTATATTGGTTGAACTATTTTTGTAGACTTTTATGTATTTTATGGGATTTTATTTGAGCCAAAAAGACAAACTTTTTAATCCCAGAAAACTGTTTCAGGCTTCGGATAAGTAGACTAGTAACCTTTATAGTCGACTAATACTGAAGTCGGCCGACCGGACCGGTCGACCGACGTGCACAAACGTGCACGCCTTTGTGTACTGGAGGACGGCCGACCGTGCCGGTCGACCGCTCCAGAGAGCAGAGCTCTCTGGAAAGTTCGGCCGACCGTACGGGTCGACCGACAGAGAGTTAGACTCAGCCCCAGTGGGTCGGTCGACCCGGCGGTCGACCGTGGCTCCAACGGTCGGATTTCTGACCGTTGGCGGTCGACCGCACGGGTCGACCGGCAGCTCTGACAGACCCTAACGGCTATATTTTTCTGGCCTATAAATTTGGGGGTTTGGTCATTGTTTTGAGCCAAGATTTTGGAGACCTTTAGAGCCAGTTTTTCCTATTCCTTCAGAAGAGTTTTTCTCACAAAATAGAGAGCTAATACTTCCAATCTAAAGGGAGTTTTATTTAGAGTGTGTTGAAAGAGATTTCTTGAGTTTTTCACCATAGCTTTCATCCTTGTTTTCTCACACAAACACTTGAGCATCCATTAAGCTATTCATCTTATAGGAGTGTTGTAGTGAGAGCTTTTGTTGGTGATCAAAGTGTTTAGATCACCAAGAGATCATTTCTTGTACTTTGAGGAGGCAGACGTGTGTGTCCGCGTTGTTTCAGTTCGGGTGCGAACTCCGTGTTTGAGGTGCGGCCTCGGCGAGCCGGTGGGCTTGCGGTGTGTACAGGACTAGAGAGTCCGAGGGCTTGTAGGTGTTGCGGCACCGAGGAGAGATCCATTGGGATCTTGCATAGTGGAAATCCTTCGTGTGTCGAAGGCGGGGATGTAGAGCAAGTGTGCTCGAACCTCGAAACATACCCTTGTGTTTGCGATTGCCATTTCTCTCTCTCCCTTACTTGTTTATATCTTGCAATCAATTATTATCTTTACATTTATATGCATGATATACTCCTTGTGCTCATATTGATATATTGCTTGGGATTATTTGCTAACACTTGTATTCAACCAAGAGAGCCAACGCGGCAGCTCAACCCATTCAAGGGGAATCTAGAGGAGTTTGTCCAGAGCCCTTCACGGGAAATTCGGCAACACTCTTGTGTTATACATAGTGTTTAGTGTAAAAGATTTAATTAGGTCATAATTGCTTTTAGCTTCCGCATTATTTGCATTATTAGGCATTAAGTGACCATTAGATTAGCCATCACCTATTCACCCCCTAGGTGAACCTTCAATTGGTATCAGAGCTTGGTACTCTGATTTGGGTCTAACAACCTAGAGTTAAAGATCCTCATTTTTAGGCTAATCACAATATTTGTATACACACCATGGAGTTCATGTCACCACCTACCTTTGACATTCTTAACATCCAAATTTGGAAGGTTAAGATGTCTTTGTACCTCAAGGCCTTAGGCATTCATGTTCATCTTGCTACCACTAATGATTCATATATTAATAATAGCAAGTACATTGAGGCTAACTCAAAAGCCCTTCATGCTCTTAAATCAACCCTAAATGATGATTATTTATCTAGGGTTTCTAATGTTGAATCGGCTTTTGTAGCTTGGAACATCATCACCTCTCTTGGCGAAAAGGATCTATACTATGCCGGGAGTGATTCGGACGTTGGAAGCGACACCTCCAACGTGTGCTATATGGTCCAAGGGGATATACCCCCTTGAGGTAAACTCCGAATCCGATGATGAAGACATGTCATATGATGAGCTTACTACCTTTTGTCAACTTGTGCTTGAAAAATATGACATGCTTAAAAAGAAAATAAAAATTTGAAAAAGATCATTGCTTGCATGCATATAGAACAAGATTCATTTAGAAGTACATTGCATGTTTAGAAAAAGATAATAAAAATTTGAAAAAGGATTTTGATGCCATGCTTGATGAAAAAGATTCATTAGAAATAAAATGGCATGCTTAGAAAAAGAAAATAAAGATTTGAAAATGAGAATGTTTCCTTACTTGCAAAATTGAATGATTTATGTGAAGGGAACACTATTTTGAAAGATAAAATTGTTTTGGTGGAAAAACAAAAAGAAGTTGTTTTTCAAGAAAACTCTTGTTTAAAAAGAAAAATTTTTGAAAAAGAAAAAGAACAAGAAAAAGACTTTTGATCATGCTTTACATGCCACCACTTCTATTGATCAAAATGAAGTAAATGTTTTGAAAAATAGGATTAATTGTTTGAGCTCAACTTTGAGCAATTGTGCATTTAATCATAAGAAATTGGAGTCCTTGTTTGCAAAGAAACAAACTCCTCATATTCATGCACATCACTCTCATCATGCATATGCTTATGTTGCACGTCACGATCATACACATTCACATAAGCATTCTAAGGTGTACAAGTGT
This sequence comes from Agave tequilana, assembly GCA_038442645.1. Classification (NCBI taxonomy): domain Eukaryota; kingdom Viridiplantae; phylum Streptophyta; class Magnoliopsida; order Asparagales; family Asparagaceae; genus Agave; species Agave tequilana. The sequence goes on along the minus strand of JAVJIF010005873.1, from coordinate 12,034 downwards.
ACACATTGTGGCCGCAAAGGCCATTTAGCAAATTTTGTTATGACAAGTTACATCATTTTAATTTTGCTAATAAAAATGTTTGGGTGCCTTACAACAAGACTAACCCCCAAGGACCCAAGAAAATATGGGTACCAAAACCCCCACCATTTGCTTTTGATGTAGGTGAGGGCTCTCACAAGACGTGAGAGATTTGGTGCCTTGGTGGTGGTTGCATGGACTTGATGGACATACTTTTGATGCACCGCTATCAAGGAAGTTTTGGTGGGACAACCACCATATTTGGAGCTTTGGAGTTGGTAACAATCTCTAAACTCCTATTTTTTGATCATGCTTGTTCATTCATAATATTCATAGCATGTTCATGTTATATGATTTTTGTGCTTCATGTGGTATTTACATGCTTAGATGTAGAATGTGTCAAACTTGCATTTATACATATATGAATAGTGAACTACAATTGACACATATATATTGAACTTCATGCTCATTTGTATCCACTATTTGCATATGTATAGACTAGTTTTGATGATTCTCATTTATACATGCGTTGCCAATTTTATGCTTTACTTCATGTATATGTATTATTAATTCAAATCTAATAAATATACATGTATATCCATTTTGAGTCTCTTGCCTTCATGCAAATACTATTAATAGCCTCGTTTTATGTTTGGGATATGTATGTGTATTGTTAGGATTGGATAAATCATACATATACCTAGAAGTTTGTTTGTTTTATTAAAAAAAATGATTTTTCATGTTTTTGTAAAAAATGTGACTTATGATCTTTTTGAGCTTCATTGACTATTTTCATAAAAATGCTATTTACATAATCGTTTAACACTCACACTTTTGTTAAAATCATTTTAAGCCTTATAGACCATGAGTGCTTAAAATTTTGTGTATCTAGTTATGTTTTATGAAAAACATATGATTTGATGTCTTTTGAAGGATCTTTAACTAGTTTTTCAAAAAATTATTTTAACTAGTTAATTATTCTTCATTTGGTAGAGTTTTTCAAACAAAGCTTATTTTTCAAATCTATTTTTGAAAACCCCCACCATTCATGGGAGGATGGATGAGCGATTATGCTCAAGTATGCTTAATAGTGAAAATCATTTTAATCTTGAACATGATTGAGAGGTATAGGTTATGAGTTATATACTTGATCTTATTGTTATGTCAATTGGTATCATTGAATCGTTTCAATTGGTATCAATATGAACTTATTTTGTATATACTCAAATTTTGTTTCTTATATATGTATGTATCAATTTCACTTGGTATACTCATTTCTCATATATATATATGATTTCATGTGCTTAACTTTCAATTGGTTCACATTTTTTTAAAGCACAAAAGTTTATGATGAAAAATAAAAATTTTGGATCATTATGTTTACCATTGATATCAAAATGCTTCAACTTCATATTTGTTAAATTTCAATTGGTATCAATATTATTTACAAAAATGATTATTTTCGATTTGGTATCTTAAAATTTGATTGTTTTACAAGAGCTATGATACCTTTAAAAATGTTAAAAATGTTTTGATATGTATTGCCTATATGCAAGGAGAGCTTAACATCTCTTCTACATATAGATTCATGTTGAGTATATTATAAATTGAGGAGCTTGACAACTCTTCTTTATATGATACGTGTGTAGGGGGAGCTTCACATCTCCTCTTATGCATTACATAATATGTGTTATGTGAATTGGGGCTTGTCATCCCTTCTTCATGTAATGCATATGTGTAGGGAAGCTAACTTAGCGTCTTCCTCTTCATGAATGTATATCGCATATAAATCTTTATTGATTGATTTGTTTAACCCCTCTTGATCTTTTGTTTTTGACAAAAAAAGGGAGAAAAAATTTGTTTGATTTGATTTTACTTTGACCCCTTTGTTGATGATTGACAAAAAGGGGGAGAAAGATTTTGAGTTTATATGCATACTTGTGTTTAGTTTTTATCATGCATACCAAATAAACATGTCATTCATTTGCATACATGTTTATGTGCTTCATTGCCATATCTTATTATTTATGTCTATGCATGAGTTAAGGGGGAGCTTCTTTGAAGCTTTACTTTAATCCATGCATATATAACTTTCATGAGTTTTGTCATCATCAAAAAGGGAGAGATTGTTGGCCCAAAGGCCTATCACCCTAGTTTTGATGATGATCAACTCATGAAGTTATATTTACTAATGATCTTTGTTTTAATTGATGACAGATTTATGATCAAGATCTTAGTAGGTGCATAGCTCAACAAAGGATAAAATGTCAAGATTTGGAGCTAGCACGGTGTGATCCAAGGAGCTTTTGGATCAAGCTTGGACCAAGTCAAGAAGATGAGAAGCCTTCAAGTGAAGACTTCAAGAAGATGAAGACTTGTGTCTAAGTATAAGATTTTGTTTTTGTTTTAGTTAAAAATATAAAGGATAGAGTAGTTGGTGGATTGCTCAAGTGTTATACACACACACTCTTGATTTAGTTTGTTTTCATAAAAGATTTTAACCAAAATCAAACATGTATTCAAGTGAAGATTTCAAGTGTTTTGTTCATTTCTCATGTACTTATCTTTTAACCAAAACCAAGTTTAGAGCTTTATGACAAAAACATAGATATTCCTTCTTGATTGTGTAGTGGATCATATCCATACACACTATGCTTTAAAAGTATATCTTGTTTTTGTATTTGATGAAGATTTGGAAAAATATGTTTTGAAAAAATATTGTTTTGGAAAATACAGTTTTTATCACGAGCCAAATATTTTCAAGTTACAAAAATAGTCCAATCTTTTATAACATGCCTTGATCTTATGCAAGCATGTTTGTTTATCAAAGTATATTGGTTAAACTATTTTTGTAGATTTTTATGTATTTTATGGGGATTTTATTTGAGCCAAAAAGACAAACTTTTTAATCCCAGAAAACTGTTTCAGGCATCGGATAAGTCGACTAGTAACCTTTATAGTCGACTAATACTGAAGTCGGCCGACCGGACCGGTCGACCGACGTGCACAACGTGCACGCCTTTGTGTACTAGAGGACGGCCGACCGTGCCGATCGACCGCTCCAGAGAGCAGAGGTCTCTGGAAAGTTCGGCCGACCGTACGGGTCGACCGACAGAGAGTTAGACTCTCAGCTCCAGTGGGTCGGTCGACCCGGCGGTCGACCGTGGCTCCAACGGTCGGATTTCTGACCGTTGGCGGTCGACCGCACGGGTCGACCGGCAGCTCTGACAGACCTCAACGGCTATATTTTTCTGGCCTATAAATTTGGGGGGTTTGGTCATTATTTTGAGCCAAGATTTTGGAGACCTTTAGAGCCAGTTTTTCTATTCCTTCAGAAGAGTTTTTCTCCACAAAATAGAGAGCTAATACTTCCAATCTAAAGGGAGTTTTATTTAGAGTGTGTTGAAAGAGATTTCTTGAGTTTTTCACCATAGCTTTCATCCTTGTTTTCTCACACAAACACTTGAGCATCCATTGAGCTATTCATCTTATAGGAGTATTGTAGTGAGAGCTTTTGTTGGTGATCAAAGTGTTTAGATCATCAAGAGATCATTTCTTGTACTTTGAGGAGGCGGATGTGTGTGTCCGCGTTGTTTCGAGTTCGGGTGCGAACTCCGTGTTTGAGGTGCGGCCTCGGCGAGCCAGTGGGCTTGCGGTGTGTACGGGACTAGAGAGTCCGAGGGCTTGTAGGTGTTGCGGCACTGAGGAGAGATCCATTGGGATCTTGCATAGTGTTAATCCTTCATGTGTCGAAGGCGGGGATGTAGAGCAAGTGTGCTCGAACCTCGAAACATACCCTTGTGTTTGCGATTGCCATTTCTCTCTCTCTCTCTCTCTCCCTTACTTGTTTATATCTTGCAATCAATTATTGTCTTTACATTTATATGCATGATATGCTCCTTGTGCTCATATTGATATATTGCTTGGGATTGTTTGCTAACACTTGTATTCAACCAAGAGAGCCAACGCGGCACCTCAACCCATTCAAGGGGAATTTAGAGGAGTTTGTCCAGAGCCCTTCACGGGGAATTCGGCAACACTCTTGTGTTATACATAGTGTTTAGTGTAAAAGATTTAATTAGGTCATAATTGCTTTTAGCTTCCGCATTATTTGCATTATTAGGCATTAAGTGACCATTAGATTAGCCATCACCTATTCACCCCCCTCTAGGTGAACCTTCAGTTATTAATTTTATTCAACACCGTACAAATAACATTGGCCATGAGTTTATTTCGATCATCAAATACTTTCAAGAAAAAGCAGAATCTGATCCAGATTTTTCTTTGCAAGTGAAGTTGATAATGCGGGCACACTTAGAAGTATTTTTGGGCTAATGGAAGAGCAATTTTCTCGTATTTGAGTTTTTGTGACGTGATTGTTTTTGACACAACACGTAGGGCTAATCACTTGAACCCGCCATTTGCTACATTCACTGGAGTGAATCATCATCGACACTCAATTTTGCTTGGTTGTGCATTGCTTGCGGACGAGTAGAGGGATACATTTGTTTAACTATTCAATAAATGGCTTAAATTCATGCACTAAGTTGCACCAAAAGTGATTATTACTGTGGCGCCCCGATCCCGCGGGTACGGATACGTCACTGTAACGTATATATGTAGGTCAGAAATACCCTCACGTATATACGCTAAGCATCAGTACATGTAAGAATCAGAGTGTGGAAGCATAGTGGTAATATACGTTCCAACAAAAAGTACAAGTACATGGTTATCACAGAGTGATACAATATTATAGAAATATTACATCGCAAGAAATACAAAAGTACAATATACGAAGAAATATACATAATAAAAACTAAGAGGTGCTCACGAGCAGTAAGTGGGGCCTCGAGAGCCAATCAGAAGAAAAGCTGAGAGGAAGAGCTACGGCATTGTCCAAGCTTCTGCTGCACTCCGACCACTACGGAAGGATTCACTGCGCACTCTGATTAGCTGCAGCAAGGCCACCATGGTCCGGGCTCTAGGACCTGGACATGAGAATCCAGGATTGTCAGATGCAACCCGCGAGTACATAGGATAAAGCCAAGTGGCGTGTATATTAGGCATACAAGTACAGAAAAGGTGTATCGTGAACATAAGCACATATGAACATGAAATGAGACAGTAAAATCACTACAGGAAAATCAGTTATACAAGCCCCATTACCAATCCGTGAGATTAGTACATCGAAGGAATAATCCAAATAAGGAAACCCTCATATATGCCCCATACCTCATGTTACTGTAACCTGAGTTTATATAACCTGAGTTTGCCTTTATAATAACAGAAGAGTGAAACAGTATGGAACTCGAAAATAAGCAACAAAGTAGCACAGGTGTTATGTGTAAGTGGTGAGCAGGATAATGTATCATATCATAGGTCTGCCAAGTATAGATCAAGTGTATAGCTAGTAAGATATCAGGAGCATGTTATTATTATGTTATTAAAACTCATATGAATTGTATACATCGGTATGTATCCCATTCCACATACCTCAGCATACAGACCAGACAGTAAGTTATTGAAAACTGATGGGGATTGACGAACCATGCTTAGAATGGGTCACGTACATGCCTGGGACAACGGTCAAGAAGTATCTAGTACTGAGCTTGAATGTACCGCTAGGTACCGGGACTTATTGTACACCCGAACAAGAATAGGATGTCACCACTCCCAAAAGAATAGGCCCAGGGCTTATGGCATAACTGGCAGGTGGGGGAGAAGAGGTGCCAGCACACCCCATGGAAACACTTGGTGGCCTCCAGGTCGAATCGAAGTATATGACCGCGCAACACTATAAGACCATCATAAACATGGAGACTATATCGGTACTCATTAATTTTCCCATCCCGGTGGAAGTTGTCTAATTATTATAATTTTCCAGTGATAATGTCCACAGGGTTCATAGTAATCTCATATTCATGGTTATCCTATTACGGGGATTAACAGGAGTATAGTATCAGGAGTCTCCCTTTTCTAGGGGTTCAAGTATACAGGAGTTCAGGAGCACATGAGTTCAGGAGTACCAAATGTCTGGTAACAGTATAATAATCATGCCAAGTCCCCGTAAAAGTGATAATCATGAATATGTAAAGAAATACAGATGTCATGTGTAATAGTATCCAGTCAGGTATCACAATATCAGGTCAAATGTGTCAGTACCAGGTGATAGCATGTCAATTATCAAGTGTCATATATTAGGTGTCAGGTATCAGGTGTCAAAGGATAATATGTCATGTACTGTGTCAGATATCAAATATCAAGTATCAGGAGTCAAGTGATAACTTGTCAAGTACCAGTGTCAGATATCAAGTGTCAAATGTGAAAAATCACCTAGAGGGGGGGTGAATAGGTGACAATGCTAATCTATGAACTAAATGCGGAATTTAAAAACTTAATGCAAATTACACTCAAGTGCTATCAACAAGTGATGCACACAACCAAGCCAAGCAAATATGAATGAGCAATATAAATAAATGCAAGGCACAAAGTAAAGAGAGAGTAGAGAGAGAGCCAATGGATCAAGCGCAAACACAAAGATATGTTATCGTGGTTCGAGCACTCAGCTCTACATCCCCGCCTTCGACACACGAAGGATTACCACTAGCTCGTCCACCTAGGACCCTTTACAAGGAGTACCCAACACTCCTCTCTTTACAACCTCCTCCCTGAGGCAAACTCCAACAATCACAACCTCCTCCTTGAGGCAAATTCCAAACCAATACAACAAACTCCCAATCACCAACCAATACAAGGATTACCTCTCAACTAGAGGGATACAACCCAAAGCACAAAGCTAAGAAAAGACTGGGTTACAACTTGGTGGTCACAACAATAACCACAAACAACTTCTTCTTCCACACAAATAACCTATAGATATAGATAGTAGATTTTTAGCTCAAGTGTGGAGAAAACCAAGGGATATGAAACCAGCAACTCAAAGAAAAACCTTGGGAAACAAATGAAATCAAGATATAGAAGTTCAAATAAAAGCTTTTCCCAAAATCCCTTTTCTTTGGTTTCAAACCCTAATCAAAAACACAAAGATTGTTCACTTTGAATCCAAAAACCTATTTTTTTTCTTGCAGCAAAAACACCAGAGAGATAGAAAATTTTAGCCCAAAAATTCTTAGAGAAAAACTCTCTCAAATGGGGTATTTATAGGCAATTTAGAAAACTAGCCGTTTACAGAATATTTGCCAGTATTACCCTGCCGGTCGACCGGCCCCGGTCGACCGCCCAACGGTCAAATTCTGAACCGTTGTGGCTACCGGTCGACCGTCTCGGTCGACCGAGAATTCCTGAGAGCCAACAGCTCTCCGTCGGTCGACCGATTCGGTCGACCGGATACAGAGTCAGCCAGCGTGCACGTATCCGTGCACGTTGGTCGACCAGAACGGTCGACTGGCTTCTTTGGTGCGGTCGACCGTACCAGTCGACCGGCCAAGCCTGGCAGACAAAAGTCAGGTCTGAAATCTGAGGAAAATTAATGTCAAATAAATCTTATAAATTACTAAAAATCCCCCAAAATAGTTTTAGCATTTTGCATTGATATATAAACATGTGATAAAGTTTTGACTCAAATATCAAGCAATTAAAACTATTTTTGTATCTTATCATATTTATCAAAAACCAAAACTTGTATTTTCTAAAACTCGGATTTTGAATAGAAAATACACATTGTCTAAAACTTATCCATGATACAAAAATATGATATTTAAACACTTTGAAGCATATTGTATATGAATAGAAATTCAATATACAAGAAACATACATACATACATATATATATATATATATAATATATATATATATATATATAATATATATATATATATATATATATATATATATATATTAATATATATATCATGATTTTGTCATTAAGTCCAAAAATATGTTTTGTTGTAAATACCAAAACATAAAACACATGGAATAGATTATCAAACAAAGTTTGTCTAAACAATTGAAGCATGTATGTATATAGAACAAATCTAATATACATAAACCATGTAAACTTGTTTTGATAAAAATCTATTCATGAAAACCAAGATCGGTTAAACCTAAAACCGAAAATCAAAACATGAAAGGTGTGTGTTGTGAACTTGAGCTTATCATACTATTCTAATCTTTACAATTAGGATCTAAACCTAAACTAAAACTATGGATACCTAAGTCTTCTTGTAGAGCGCAATCTCCAAGCTAGAGCGCAATCTCCAAGTAGGCTCGATCCAAAAACTCTTAATTCACCGAGCAAGTGCAATGTATGATCTTGATGCGTGGGCTCTTGAATCAACATGTGCAAGCTTCCAATTCATCTTGTTGAAGCTAAACACCAACTAATATCTTGATTAATAAACTGAAACTAAAATCACAAGATAATTAGTACACATAACTACATGAGTTAATCATCATCAAAACTAGAGTGAAAGGCCTTTGGGCCAACAATCTCCCCCTTTTTGATGATGACAAAACTCATGGAGTTATATATGCATGGATTAAAGTAAAGCTTCAAAGAAGCTCCCCCTTAACTCATGCATAGGAATAAACAAACAATAAGATGCATATAAACAGGGTTCTTGAAACAAAATGAATATGCATATGAAACATGCTATTGATTCCAATTCTAACAAAACAACTAAATACCAAAACATGCTCTTGATACCAATGGATACTAATAAAAATAAAACTCATAATACTCTTGATACCAATACCAATGATCATAAAACTGAAAACTCATGCATATCAACTCCAATAAATCTTCTCCCCCTTTTTGTCAATCATCAACAAAGGGTAAAAAAACAAAAGATATGAATTCTTCTCCCCTAAATATATGAAACAAAGAATAAACAAACTACTTCAAGGGGTGAAACCAAAAATTATACCAATTAAAAAAAAAAATGTCAAAGAAGTGCATTATGATATCAATAGAAAGTGATCATAAAAACATTTAAGAAATGCCTACCAATACCAATTGAAAGTAAGAGGGGCATTGAAAACAAATATGATCCCAATTGAAATTAAAACATATTGAAAATAAAACACATGATACCAATTGAAAAACACATTGATACCAATTGAAGATATATATCTTTATAAGCATATGATACCAATTAAAAATCAATAATCATTCTTAAATCAAAAAAATTTTTTTTCTCATAAAGTTAGGGAGTGGGAAACAAAACCAAAGGTAAACTAAATACCAATTGAAAAATTGAAATGTGAGTTTTCTCCCCTTTATTAAATACCAACTAAACATATGCTTAAGCTAGAAATAATATACCAATTGAAGACTAAGTCAATTGAAATAATGTTAAAGCTCAAGTTTAACATAAGCAAGATAATGATAATGCTTGTATAAAGAAACCAATTGAAAATTAAATCAATTGAAAATGATGGTCATTAAAAAAATCAAGCTTATCATAAGCAAAATTTGTGCATATATCTTGAAGCACAAATAATCATCTATATATGTATGTAAGAAATAGATACCAATTGTAAATTGATACTATATTAAGTGTATGCATACATATATGTAAAACAAAAACATATATGAGTATACAAAAGGATGTCAAGATTAGATACCAATTGAAAGAATTCAATGATACCAATTGAAACAACAATAAGATCAAGTGTATATCTCATATTCACTACCACCCCCAATCATGTGCAAGTTTAAAATGATTTTCATTATAAAGCATACATGAACATGATCTCCCATCCAACCACCCTTTGATGGTAGGAGTTTCCAAAAATAGATTTGAAATTATAGTATGTTTGAAAATTTCTACCAAAATGAAGAATATCGCAACTAGTTAAATGGAGGGTAAACTAGTACGATATCCTTCAAGTAAGGAATAATAAAAATATTTTTCATGAAGACGCATGTAAACCACATGGCACTAAAACACTCAAAATCCATATAGCACAATTTGTACTCATGAAAACTAAGTCATGAGAAAACATTAAATAAGGTGAGTGTACAAGTGTTGTGTGACACATATCAACATGAAAATAGGCATTTAAGCTCAATTTAAATTCTTTAAAATATAAACATATGAAAACTAAATTTTCATTACTAAAGAAATCTCCTAAAAACATGAAAATCTAAACTCTTCATTAAAAGTCAATATATACTTCAAGGTATATGTATGTTTAGACAAAGCAAAAGTATACATACATATCCCTAAACACAATTGAGTCCAAAATATAGATTTGCATGATAAGCAAATGACTCAAGGGGCATACATGTATATCTTAAGGTTTGGCAAAATAGACATATACATGAAATGAAAACACTTTATCATAGAAAACACATGATCATAAAACATATCAAAAATGAGGAATACATGTTTGAATGCATGAATCATCAAAACTAGACTATACTAGCACATCTAATGAGTACAAATAGGCATCCAAGCACAAACTTATATAAAGGTTTATTTGTGGCCCATTCTATGTACAAGTATAACTCCTAGTTTCATGAAAATTAACATCTAAGCATATATTCAAATCATAAAGCATAAAACAAGTCATGATAGACAAAGATTGATCATAATTCAAATCCACATGACAATAAACATACTAAACAACACATGAATTATTAAAACAAAAAATCATAGAATCGTAAACATCCAAATAATCATTATGCATATGCATGTGCAATAGATCTAAGGCATACATGTTAGTATAAACAAAGTGAGAGCACTAAATATAGATCCATATGAAACATGGGTGCTCAAGAACTAAACATGTATAACATTAATCTAATGAACAAGGCACAAGCATAATGAACAACAAAACATGACATGCTATAAAAGATGAACATGGAAAGTATGCAAATAAAACATTAGGAGTTAGAGATGATACCAAAACCAATGAAGTTGCACCTCTAGTTCTCCAAAACACGGTGGTCCTCCCACCAAATCTCCTTGAGAGTGAAGCATCCAAATTGTTCTCCTTTTAGCTTAGAATGCATCCACCTCAAGGCACAATACCCTCACGTGACGCGAGAGCCTCCACCTACATCAAACATCAAAGAGGTGGATCTTGGTACCCATTTCTTTGTGGGTCTACGGGGGTTAGTATCTTTTCTAACCCAAACATAATTAGTTGCTAAATTTCATGATAAATGCGATCATAACAAAATCTAGCAAGGTGCCCTTTTCGACCACAATGTGTACATGTGTACACGTGAGCATGCATATGATGGTGGTGATCATGAAAAGCATGTGTATGCCTAGATGGGTGTGCATGCAAGGTTGAAACTTGTTTCTTGCGAATCAAGGTTTCCAATCGTGTGTGATTCATGGCACAATGGCTCAAAGTGGAGCCCAAACTATCAACACTTTTCTTCAAAACAAGTATATCATTTTCAATGTTAGAAGATAAAGTGGAGCATGCAATAGGTGGCTAGAACATGAAGCAACATTAGCATGGCAAACATCAATCTCTTTTGTAAAGATTTATTTTTAATCAAAACCAAATCCAATTCTCTAGTAATTGAATCAATATCATTTTTCAAAGTAAGATTTTCTTTAAAAGTAAAATCCAATTTTGAAGATAAAATCTCATTGTGCTTTACAACATCATCACAATCATTGTGTTTTCAAAAATTCATTTTCTTTAAAGCAAGTTCAAGTTGAGATTTAAGTGAGTCACATTCACTTGCAATCTCTTCCTTCTCTTACAAAAACCAATTCAAAATTAGAGCATAAATCCTTTAATTCATTTTTCAACACAAGATTATCTCTTTCAACAAATCATGTTTTTCCAACAAATTTCAAGCTTTTGAGCAAGTTCCATTTTAAGTTTGAACTTTAAAACAACCATGGCAATAGGAACTAGAGCTATCATCAATATGAGAATCCGATTGTACCTCAAGGGAGTTCTTCCCTTTGGACCATGAGGCATTGCTCTTCGGACTTTTCTCTTTTAAATCTCCTCATCTTGTTATTATCCTGGAAGCTCGGGAGACGTCAAGATGCTCTAAACTGCAAAAGCCGAATCATAGTGA